>CM035431.1:57496207-57501207 GCA_020310875.1 Ceratopteris richardii | reverse complement strand
TATATATACATATACATATATATACACATACACACATATACATATATGTGTGTGCTAGCTCATGCATGTACACACATTTATGAGTCGAGACGCACAGAGCCAAGAATTATGATGCAAACACTTTAAATATGGAAACATTGAAAAAGAAACTTGCATGCCAAGTATATATATATATATATATATATATATATATATATATATATATATATATATATATATATATATATATATATATATATATATATATATATATATATATATATACACACATATATATACATATATATACATATACATATATATACACATACACACATATACATATATGTGTGTGCTAGCTCATGCATGTACACACATTTATGAGTCGAGACGCACAGAGCCAAGAATTATGATGCAAACACTTTAAATATGGAAACATTGAAAAAGAAACTTGCATGCCAAGTGGTCAAAGAGAGAGAGACGCCCATACACACATATATAAGACACAGAGACCCAATAACTATAATCTATGTCTCAAATGAGGAAGCAATTAAGAAGAAACCCAGCATGTCAAATAATGAAAGACAAAACAAGCGAAATGGTTACAAACAGTCTTTAAAAGAGTATTTTCAAAGTAATCGTACAAATGAAGAGCGTGAAGCTCAATAAGCGGTAAAAGCAGAAGTACACACATACCGAAAAATGAAGCAGGTTTACAATGGACCATGCGGAGCCTGCACTGCATCCAAACACAGAAAGGACAACGAGCCATGCAAAAAATATGAGTACGATATACGAGGTCCACACGCCAGGATACTGAAACCAGGAGGTGTTCTTGTTGAGATCGGGCGGGGGTACTGCTTTCACATAGATGTTGCGCAGAGTGGGAGATCCAGGATCTGCCATGCGAATGGAACTTGAGAACTGGACGGCTTCACGAGGTTCAGGATTGATGGACGTAGAATCGAAAAGGCAGGAATTTTTTTCTCTGTGCAGAAAGAGACTGCCGTGGCAGAAGGATTCAATATGATTTCCCAAGCTCTCTCGGTTGTCTACTCAACAGCGGAGTAATCTAACGAGAGTTTGGCCTCTTAACTACCTCTACGATAGGAACAGAAAGGCGATACTCCTTAGAGTCATGCACACGTTGAATATAATGCCTACGTTTCAAGCGTGCTCTCCAACCCTCATTTTTGTTGCATATGGACAACATTTCAAGTGATTAAAGGTCACTAATGACTACATGGTACTCCGGTGGTTGTTTTTGAGGGGCTTGATGAACGTTTGGGTTATTCGAGTTATTAGCACATGGTGATTTGATGGTAAATTTCAGGTAATTGTTCCCGCACATTAGTTGGATTGGCTGGGCCTTTTGCTTCTTGAGGCGGGGGAGATGGTTCGATCCCCACTATCGATAGGACAATGTGGACCTAAAATCAGTGTAAAATCATGATATTCCCGTTGAAACTAGTTCTCTCTTATGTCGCCTTCGGGCAGTCTAACCCCTGCTTTGTGGGATACAGGGGGTCCCATGGGTACTATGCCCATTCACTTGTACAATTGCAATTTCAAAGTTAAAGTTTGAGGGAGTAGGCTTCGGCTGAACCTCCATTTTTTTTTTTAATAGCTAATTTTATCGTACTTCAATCCATCACAGAAGCAAACACGCAAGGTAAATTTGATGGTAAATGTTAGGTAATTTTAGGCTTCTAGTGAAACTAATGAGGTATTCCCATTAAGAGGATATAAAAAGTTGAGCCATGGAGCCCTCGATTGAGAAATTTGCATGTATTTTAATTCATCACCTTTGTCCATGCCTACGAGGCCCATCGCATCGATTAATTATTAATATTGTGTCATTCATTCAAGCTATGAATGCACATGATGTTGCTTTAATTATTTTCTAAAAACTATAAGGACAAGCTATACAATGTAAAGAAAATGATGGAAACATTGCTTTAATGATTTTCTAAAAACTATAAGGACAAGCTATACAATGTAAAGAAAATGATGGAAACATTGCTCACAGTCAAACGCAACATTGTGTGGTTCTATATTAGATCATTGTCATTGATGAAGTTTTTGGTGCCCATCATCCTTTATGATTCAAGCATCAAGCATCTTAATTAATTTAGAAACCCTCAAAATTGGGTGTGATGGCATTAATGTTGTCTTGTTGGTCATTGTGTAGGCAAGATGAAAGCATCAAAAATAAGAAGGGAGGTCTCCATGTTGGTTGACATTCAGGAAGACTGATGGTGTTGTCAATATGGTTGTTGTGAGTATGTTTTTGTTAGATTGTTCATGAGTGCCACATGTGTGTCGTTTCTTTTTTTTTGTGTGGCATCATCCTTCTAACTCCTTCTCAACTCTACCTTTGGGTAAACAATCGAGGGGTGTGTGAGCTTCCCTCAAAGTGATGCCTACATTGTGACATATCTGACCTTGATGTTGCACTTGAAGACAACACTAAGAATTTGTCTTTGTGATAATTGGGATGATACACGGTCTTTTTGCATGCCATATTTGATGCTTGTTGGTGCAATAATTGATGCTTCATGAATGATCCCTTATCTTGTGAGTGCAACGGTTGCTACATTTCTAGGCACACTATTCAAAATCCATCCAACATGTGCATGGTGAGGTTGTGGATTGCCTCCTTGAGGTGCCACCACTTCATCAACCTCCCCTCTTTTTTTCATTCTCTTTTTATTTCATTGACCTTGATAATGAGAGAGTAGCATTCTATTGGGTCAGTTCAGTAGTTCCTTCTTTAGTTTTGTAATCAACTATGTTATTGACAAAAACAATACATGAATTGTAGCCTTTCTTAAATGCACGTTTTACTTGAGTATAATAATTAATGGAAATGGTTGGAAGTCATGCATTGCAGACAAAGAAATATCTTGATTGTTGAACTTAAAACTCATGGTGTGTGTATGATAATCAATGCACGGGTTATAATGATGATGAAAAGGCATACCAAGTATAATATCATACGATTGCAAAGGAGCAATTAAGAATGTGTGTTCATCTACAAATGAACCTATACAAATCCAAACATTATGCACTTCACTTGTAACATTCCTTGAAATGCAAACTTAACCTTATACATATAAAGAAGTGGATGTAATTGAAGATCTTGCACTAGTGTATAAGAAATAAAATCATGTGAACTACCATCATCATGTAAAATATTAAAAACTTTACCATTAATAGTATCTTGCATACAAAGTAAAGAATGAATAGAAATTTTGTTACCCAAGGCACTTAGATCTTGTTCCAATGCTTCTTCGGTCCAATCACGTTGAGTGTCTTCATGAATCACATCCATGTTGTGTACTTGAGCTCAGACAGGTTTCACCTTGTTAGTTTGCAACCTATTTATCTTTAGTACGACCAAACTTACCACAATGCCAACAAGAAATATGGGGCCATTTTTGTTGAGCATTGATTGTCGTAGTTTGAGGGGTTGGAGGTTTGGTAGGGTGTAAAGGATTTGGCTTCTGGATGGGAGAGAATTTGGATTGAGCAGGGCATGGAAAAGTAGGGGGCATTGAAAAGTAGTGAACTTACGCCTGAAAGGAAGATTAGACTTGATTGGTGGTTGTCGTTGACGCGTTTTTTGTAAGCGAATGGACTTGGTAATGGACTGAAACTCTTTCTCAGCATCATGTGCAAAAGAAATAGCTTCATAGAGAGTCATAGGACATAGGGTGTTGAGCTCGGCTTGGATTCCCATCCCCAAACCATCTTCATACTTTCTTTGCAAAGTATCTTCAAGAATCGTTTCAATGGAACGAATAAGTAGTAATCGTTGCCAAAAATGTTCAGTGTAGGTAGAGACAATATCTCCATCTTTCCATCCAAAAGTTATCCATGATCGATGAGCATGTAAGTGAAATTGAGGAGGAAGGAAGGATTCCTTGATCTTTTCTTGAAATGCTTTCCATGTTTTAGGATGGTTGGTGTTATTGTGTAGAACATTCCACCATAATTGGGCCTTACCCACCAAATAATTAGTAACAAATTTCACTTTCTCACTTTGAGAATATGATTTGTCTTTAAAAAAAATCATCAAATTGAGAAAGCCATGAAAGAACAAATTGGTCATCCTTTCGTCCATCAAATCGTGAAAATTGGAAATTTTTTGCACCAATCTTGGATTGTGTGCCTTGTTCTTGAGCAGTGATAATGGCTTTCACCACCCTAACTAGGTTATTTTCATCACTTTGTAGTTTCTAGAGTGTAGTACCACATTCGTTCTAAGCATTTTGGAGTTCTTGTCGCAAAAGTTCCAACTGTTGCTCAAGTGTTACCCCAGGTAGGGGTGATGTACCAAAATCCTAAGTGTTATGGGTAGGGGCCATGGCCTTATATAGAATCAGAACCTAAGACTAAGCATGTTAAAAAAATAATAATAATAAGGTATATATTAAATTAAAAAAAAATGAGAGTGCTTGATAAATAAATAAATAATGGAAAGAGAATGTTAAATAAATAAGGTGAAGAGAGTGTTAAAAGTTGTGTTAAGTATTAATTAAAAGCAATGGGATATCAATAAGTGAAAATAGGCTAGTGGATAAAGCTTGTCTCTTGGAAGTAGGAGGTTGTGGGTTCAAATCCCTACATGCTAAATAAGGAACTAAGTAGTCTAACTAGAGAAATAAGTAAGCTAACTAGGGAAATAACTAAGCACTTATTGCCACTCATAAGTTAGAATAGCCAAGGACTGCCAATAGAACCAAAGGGAACCAAAGGGAACCAAAGGGAACCAAAGTGAACCAAGAGAAACATGAGTGCCAGAGAAGCCAAAGTTATGCCATAGTTCTATGCCTTAGTCGATGCCTTGGAGTAAGCCGAATGATAACCAACTTGATAAATAAACTTGATAAACTAATTTGATAATCGAACCGAACTCGAACAGTGCACAGGGGGTACAATAAGCCAAAGGAGTAATTGAATGATAACCAAATTGATAAATGAACTTGATAAACTAATTTGATAATTTAATTTAATAA
>CM035431.1:57458707-57483707 GCA_020310875.1 Ceratopteris richardii | reverse complement strand
TAAAGGAGGCTCAAAGAATCCTAGAAACTTGGAATCAATTTGAAGAATTCTTCAAAAAAGAATTCTTACCAGAAAATGAGGATGAGAGAAACGGGGAAGAATGGGACAAAGTCCTGCAAAGAGGATGTCCCCTTTCTCTATATATTTCTCATTATCGAGAAATAGTACTTAAATTGCAAAACCTAGATGACTTTCATAAGTTAAGAGGTTTCATCCGTGGTCTCGACAAGCAAATCAAACATGAAGTGAAAAGAATTGCTCCAAAAAGTTTAGAAGATGCTATTAAGTTAGCGCAGATCTATGAAGATCATGCTAAAATTGGAACACAAGCACTTCATCTTGTCGGAGACAATAAAAAATTTAAACCATGTAAAAGAAAGCTAGGCACATTCAAAAAAGATGACTTGAAAACCCCTAGACCTTCATGACCTAGGCTATACCCTGAGGTCTGGGAAAAAGCAAAAAATGAGAATCTTTGCTTTAAGTGCCTTAACCCAGGACATCTTAGTAAGAATTGCCTGACTAGGGGACAACAAAAAGCCACGCGTGAGATAAGAGGGAAAGAAAAGACAGGAATACACTTAGTCCAAACATTGAATCTCAAAAATAGTAAAGTTTGGAAAAAACTGCTGGAAGTCCTTCACAAAGACTACAAGCATCAGTGTTGTTTGTCTGACTCAAAGTGGGTCCAAAACCAGTTTGGACCTCATGACTTGGTCAAACTTCATGCTTGTATAAGTGGTGAGAAGGCCAGAGTCATGATAGATGACTCAACCACCCACAATTTCCTAAACTACTCATTGGTGAAGAGACTAAAGTTGCCCCAGCAAAAGTCACCTCATCAGTATGTTGTGTCTATGATGCAGGGTGAAGACAAGAAAGTCTGGGATACTATGATTTGTAACCTCGAAATAGAATTTCAAGGTTATAATGATAAATTAGACTTCTAGATCATGCACATGGAAAGAATTGATGTGGTTTTGGGTAGAGAATGGCTTTGGGGTTTGGGAAAAACACTTAAAAGAAGCTATCAGCTGAATACTTTGGAATTTGAAAGAAATGGAATCTGTTATCTAATTCAAGGAGAGCATGATGTGCCTAGTACTCCTTTGATTTCTAGCATGGAGTTGAAGAAACTTGTAAATACTCAAAAAGCGGAAGTTTTCATGATACTTCCAACTGATGTAAACAATGTACATAATATGAATCCAGTTTCTTATATCTTATCTCCCTTATCTGAACATGAAAAGTTTAAATTTAAGTGTTTAATAAATAATTATCGGGATGTTTTTCCAAAAGAACTTCGCCATGGCTTACCTCCTTCTCGTGGGCAAGTCGACCATGCTATAGACTTGCTCCCAGGAACTAAGCCTATATGTAAATCCCCTTATAGACTCCCTTTTTTCCAGCATGCTGAAGTAGAAAAGCAGTAAAATGAATACCTAATTAAGGGATTCATTCAGCCTAGTCTTTCACCCTGGGCAACACCTATTCTTTTAGTCGAGAAAAAAGATGGATCAATGAGACTATGCATTGACTATCGAGCCTTGAATAAAGTTACGATCAAGAATAAATATCGAATGCCCCGAATTGATGATTTATTTGATCAATTAAAAGGAGCTAAGATATTTTCAAAACTTGATCTCCGTCAAGGATATCATCAAATTAGAATTAAATCTGAAGATGTTCCTAAAACAACTTTCATAACTAAGTACATGCATTTTGAGTTTTTAGTCATGCCTTTTGGACTAACAAATGCCCCATCCACGTTCATGACACTAATGAACACTATATTAAGCCCATATTTGGGAAAATTTGTAGTTGATTTTCTTGATGATATTCTTGTCTATAGTCAAGATGTAGCCTCTCATCTAGAACATTTGGAAAAAGTTTTCCAAGTTCTAAGAGAAAATAAATTATTCGGAAAAGAAGATAAATGTGAATTCTTTTCAACAGAAATCAGATATCTTGGACACATTATATCTAAAAAAGGGATTCAAGTAGATCCTGATAAGGTCCAAGTTATTCTTAACTGGCCTCACCCTAAAACTATTACAGAACTTCACAGTTTTTTAGGGTTAGAAGGATACTATAGAAAATTTATACCTAACTTTGCAAAAATCTCAACCCCTTGATTTGAAAAGTTAAAGGGTAAACCTAAAAGCCTCAATTGGGAGAAGGAACAGGCTGAAAGTATGGAAAGACTTAAAAAAGCCTTAGCTTCGGCCCCGGTTCTACATATAGTAGATCCAAATGAACCCTTTGTAGTTGAAACAGATGCTAGTGATCTAGCAATAGGAGCTGTTTTGAGTCAAAATGGTCGACCAATTGCTTTTGAAAGCCAAAAGCTAAATTCAGCTAAGAGAAACTATTCTACCTATGGAAAAGAGCTTTATGCAATTGTGCATGCTCTAAAAAAATGGAGACATTACTTTTTTGGCACCATAGTAACCATAGTTTTTGATCAAGCAAGTATTAAATGGTTTGCAAACCAATCCAAATTATCAGGTAGAAAAGCTAGATAGGCCGAATTACTCCAAGAATTTGATTATGAACTCAGATATAGAAAGGGAAAATTTAATATTGTGGCAGATGCATTAAGCAGGATGCCCATGTTAAATTCTTTGAGTTTAATACAAATTTCTAATGAGTTAGTGACACTCATGAAGGGCAAGTATCAAGAGGATACTAGTTTTAGCGAAGCTTGGAAGAAGGTTTCTACTCCAAATACAAACTTATCAAATGAAGATAAGTTTAAACATTACAGTATTCAAGATGAATATCTGCTATATAAAGGAAAGATTTGTGTCCCTTGTAATTCCAAACTTAGAAAAAATGTTTTGTTTGAATGTCATGATGCCCCAAGTGCAGGACATCCTGGAATCAACAAAACTTATGAATTAGTAAAAAGGTAGTTTTACTGGGCTAGTATACATAAAGATGTACATAATTATGTACTTAGATGCACCAAGTGCCAAGTTAACAAAGCTGAAAAGCTTAAGATAGGAGGTTTGTTGTATCCCTTAGAAATTCCAAATGGAAAGTGGGAAAGTATTTCCATGGATTTCATTACAGGCTTGCCACGTACCCCTAAAGTTCATGATGCTGTTTGGGTTATAGTTGACCGATTGACCAAAATGGCTCGTTTCATACCTACTCGAACTACAACAAAAACTCGAGAATTAGCGAAATTATTCATAGAACAACTGTATAGACTCTATGGATTACCTCAAGACATAGTGTCTGATAGAGATAGAAAATTCACTAGTCATTTCTGGAGAGTTGTATTTAGCCGGTTAGAAACTAAGCTAAATTTGAGTACTGCTGAACATCCTCAAACAGATGGTCAAACTGAAAGAGTCAATCCAATACGAGAAGATATGTTATGAGCATATGTATCTTCTACCCAAACTAACTGGGAAGACTATCTACCGATAGTAGAATTCGCTTACAATAGTGCAAAGCATTCTACAATGGAATATAGTCCTTTTATGTTAATGTATGGGTTTCAACCTAGAGCACACTATGCAGTTGGACTTCAAAACGAAAAAGTCCAAGCAACAAAAGATTTCTTAGAAGATATGAATTTTAAGCTAAAACTAGCCAAGGAAAACCTGAGGAAAGCCCAGGATAGAGCTAAATCTTTTAGCGACCCTAAAAGGCGAGATATTTCCTTTCAGGTTGGTGAATTAGCTTAAAGTTCCTGAGAAATCTGAAACATTAAAAACAGGACTTTGTCCTAAGCTCTCTCCAAGATTGTGTGGCCCTTTTAAGGTTCTTAAAAGAATAGGGACTTTGGCTTTCGAGTTAGAACTCCCAGAAGATTGTTTACTTCATCCAGTATTCCATGTAAGTCGACTAAAAAGAAAACTGGCTAAACAAGACAATCTTGTATCTTCGGATACAATCATTCAACCAATCTCCCTTCTCAACATCCCTCATGAGCCTGAAAGAATACTACGCACTCGAGATGAACAAACAAGAAATCATCTATATAAGGAGTGCCTAGTTAAATGGAGAGATGGAACTGAAAAAAGTGCTACTTGGGAACGAGTAAGTTCCATAAATAAAAGATTTCCCTCTTTTTTTATTCTTGGTTAAAAACGAGGAAAATATCATTTGAGAGTGAGTCCATGATCAAAAGAAATGAATCATGGTGCATGGGGGAATACTCCTCATAATATACCAAAGCACATTTTCGAGGACAAAAATGCTAAAGGGGGGGAGAATGTTGTATAAATCCTTGGGTTGAATGGGTTAGAAGGGGCATATGTTTCTTGATTTTAACCCTTAATGTTTTATTTCAATAGAAGTCTCAATTGAAGGGTTTGTTACCTTAGGAATAATTAACCTAAGGAAGAAAAAGACCTTAGTCTTGGGAGAAGCTTCTCCCAAGTGGCACCTTGACTCATACGTGAAGGAAAGACTTCAATTGAAATAGAAGCCATGTGATTCTCTTTGGAAAGTACCCACATGAAGGACACTTGGAAGGACACATGGATAAAAATTAAGACATGCAACTCTTGGACCTTTGGTATATATATGGGTGGAGTTGGTTGGGTGGATACATACTCACTCACTCTCTGGTGGATGCTATACTCTAGGAAGAAGTTTTTACAACAGATAGATAGATAGATAGATAGATAGATAGATAGATAGATAGATAGATAGATAGATAGATAGATAGATAGATAAATAGATATATAGACAAACAGATAGACAAATAGACAGTCAGACATACAGACAAACAAACAAACACATAGACACATAGACAAATAGATAAAGCGATAGATACACTACAAGAAAAAGGGGGGCGTAGCGACGCCCCCGAATTGGAAAAAAATGGGAAGCGTCGCTTATGCGACGAGGTCGTCGCATAAGCGACGGTCAAAATTTCGATTTTTTTTTTCCCCCGACCTTCGTCGCATAAGCGATGCTAGGGTCGCTTATGCGATGCTAATTAAAGAGTGTCGCTAATTTTGTCACTGCCTAGCGACGGTGTGAGCGACGTTGGGAAACTGTAGAGCGTCGCATATGCGTCACTCTGGAATGTAAAAAGAAAATTTTGATTTCTCCCGGCACAAATCTTGGACGCGAGGAAGAAGAGACCGAGAGAGAGAGAGAGAATGAGAGAGAGAGCGTGCGAGAGAGAGAGAGAGGGCCACACAAACTAACAGCAAGCAGGTATGCGTACAAACACACACTTACACACACATACATATGTACACACACATATACACACATAGACACACTCACACATACACATAGACACACACACATACACACAAATACATACACATATACACACATATACACACATACACAAATAAGGTTGCATACACACATGCACACATAATGCATACACATGCACTTATAATGCATACACATGCACACACATATACACATACATATACACACACATACACAGACACATACACACACACATATATGCATACACACACATAGAGAGACATACACACACATACACATACATGCATACATATTGCATATGCATATGCATACATACATACTTACATGCATACATAATGCACATGCTTACATACACATACATAATGCATACACACACATACACACATATGCATACATAATGCATATGCATGCATATGCATACATAATGCATATGCATATGCATACATACATACTTATATGCATACATAATGCACATGCTTACATACACATACATAATGCATACACACACATCACACATAGACACATATACACATAATGATGCATACACACACATACATATGCATACATACATGCATACACATATACACACATAGATACATACACATAAACACATACACACTCATAGACACACACACATACACATAGACACACACACATATATACACACACACACATAGACACATACACACGTAATGATGCATACACACATACACATGCATACATAGACACACATAATGATGCATACACACACATACATATGCATACACACACATATGCATACATACATGCATACACATACACACATAGACACATACACACACATAGATACATACATACACATAAACACATACACACTCATAGACACACACACATACACATAGACACACACACACATATACACATACATACACACATAGACACATACACACGTAATGATGCATACACACATACACATGCATACATAGACACACATAATGATGCATACGCACACATACATATGCATACACACACATATGCATACATACATGCATACACATACACACATAGACACATACATACACATAGATACATACATACACATAAACACATCAACACTCATAGACACACACACATACACATAGATACACACACACATATACACACACATACACACATAGACACATACACACATAATGATGCATACACACATACACATGCATACATAGACACACATAATGATGCATACACACACATACATATGCATACACACACATATGCATACATACATGCATACACATATACACATAGACACATACACACACATAGATACATACATATACATAAACACATACACACTCATAGACACACACATACACATAGACAACACACACATATACATACACACATACACACATAGACACATACACACATAATGATGCATACACACACATACACACACATATGCATACATACATGCATACACATACACACATAGACACATACACACACATAGATACATACATACATATAAACACATACACACTCATAGACACACACACATACACAGGCACACACACACACACATATACACACACAAACACACATAGACACTTACACGCATAATGATGCATACACACACATACACATGCATACACACACATACACATGCATACACACATACAAACACATATACACACACACATACACACATATATGCATACATACACACATATATGCATACACACACATAGAGAGACATACTCACACATACACATACATGCATATATATGCATACATAATGCATATGCATACATACATACATACATACATGCATACACACACACACATATACACATACATACACACACATATACACACACATACATACATAGACACATATACACATAATGATGCATACACACACATACACGCATACACACATACACACATATACATGCACATACATACACACACACACATGCATACATACACATACTTAATGCATACACACTTACATATGTACACGTATATATATATTGATTTCTAACCATTTTGTTTTATATGTTAGGTATTATGGATCCCAGTAGAGAGAGAAAGGCAAAACTCACTCTCATAAAAAGTCTTATGAGAGCAAGAGTTCCATCTGATACTCTAGGGGCCATAATGCGTGATTACTCAGAGATGTCTGATGAGGAGCTGTATTATACGATCCAGATGCTTACCCAGCGATCAGACGAGGGCTCTTCTACGGCTCCACATGCAGGAAGAGAGCTAGCTGCTCATAGGTATGTTTTGTTTTCATAAACTTTTTTAAGGATATTATAACACATATTTTTATTTATTTCTATCTATCTATTTTTAGGACACCTATACCACCTCCAACATGTGATAGCAGAGCAGAGTTGCCTATGAGGACATGCATAGGCACCTTAGGACTAGAGTGTGACATAGAGCCAGAGGGGAACATTGTGTACATAGGGAATGGATTGGAGTTCAAGAGAAGAATGCGGGCACTATGCGACTCTTACCTACGCTTTATCCACTTACCGTGGAAGTAAGTAAAAGTTTTACATATAAATTGAAATATATATCTTATGTTTTATTTACATTATGTTTTTTATTTTTGTAGTGAGCATAATGAGAGGGATAAAAAATATGTGCTTAGTTCACTTGAGACAGAGTTTGGGACAGGATGGTCGCTTAAGTGGTGTTTAAAAGAGATGCGGATACTTATGGCTCATCGACGCAACAATGCACGGTATGCACTGCTTTTATGTATATATATGTGGATATGAGTATGTGTGTTTATGCATGTATGTATGTATATGAGAGAGAGAGAGAGAGAGAGAGAGAGAGAGAGAGAGAGAGAGAGAGAGAGAGAGAGAGAGAGAGAGAGAGAGAGAGACTAGAGGTATAAATACACGCATCCACACACATGCATATATACACACAAAACACATGCATATGCACATATAGATACACATACATACACAACACATGCATACACATAAATAAATAAATAAATAAATAAATCCTATTTCAAAAATCCTAAATTGAAAACACTAATTTCGATATGAGGGTTTTGAAATCCCTAATTTAAAAACTCTAATTCAACTTTTTAGCCATATGTTTGAAGTATATGTACACCTCTGACGTCCTACTAGAGAGATATCTCTCCTCCCAACCTTATGCCTCTATATATAGCTACTCGAATCAACGAGGATCATAATATATGTAAAGATATATACACATCATGTAGATAGGATACATAAATATAAAATGGAGTAGATATATTATGCATCACACATACATGCCTAAATGCACACATAAATATATATATATATATATACATACTAACATATTTACATGTACACATTTACACATAGACATATATACATATATACATGTACACATCACATATACATGCCTACCTGCACACATAAACATATATATACATGCATACATATTTACATGTACATATTTACACATAGACACATATACATATATACATGTACACAATTATAAACACTTGCATATATTACATGAATACATGAATATTTTACATAAATGCATATGCATATATACACATATGCATATTTAACACATGTATACATATATCACACACATGCAAACACATACATATACATGAAATACATATATATGCATACTAACATATGTATACATATAATACACATGAATACACACACATATGCATACATACATGATAAAAATTTGCTCCTCGAAGATAAAGCTATATATAAAATAATTAGGCATACCCCCGAGCTTCATGTTCTAACTTATAAGAACATGATTTCATCTCTCTAATAGGATTCATCGTTATTCAAGTTAATAAAAAAAACCTATTATCTGATATCCATTCAGAAGCTTCAAGTTATTGATCAATAACTAGAGTAAAAATTACTATCTAATCTGCTCATATGTTTTCATTATTGCCATCATTTTGGTAAGACATCAATATAGTCTCATCTTCATTATCCTTATTGATTTCATTTATTTCTTCTATTGTTAAATCTATGTTCTAATGAATCACATCATCTATTGATGGATTAATATCTATTTCTGGTAATTCCTCTTCCTCATCAGTAGAATCATCATGTAGAGAATTATCCTCTTCATCAAAAAGATTAGTATCATTATCATGTATAATGATTCTAATTTCTATTTCAGATGTTGATGTATCAATATCTGATGCTGAATCATCAAGAGGACTTTCTTCGATCTCTCTAACAATAAACTGTTCAAACAATGACCTACCTCTAAGTTGCACATGAATGACTTGCCACCAAGGATGAGCATCTGGGTTTTTATAAAAAAATGCTTGTTCAATTTGCCTAGGAAGAATATATGGTTCTTTAGTAGATCGCATTACCTTGGAAGAATCAATTGCCCAAAACCCAGATAATTCCTTTCTTAATGTAGAATTACTACCTTTATACTCTGCTCGAAACCAGTGAACCTTCAAAATGACCTATCAAAATATATAACAACAAAAACCCATTATTAGGTGCTTAAAAAAATAACTAACTCTAAAAAAAATATATAAACTTTTTTCTACCTGTTTGAATGTACGAAATGAAATTTCGTAGATACCAACAATAGTTCCTACGTAACCAAGTTCGCTATCTATAAGGTTCGTGTCTTTTGAGCTAGCACGTGATAGTTGCTTGAAAGAAGCAACAATACTAGAATCCTCTGTTTTACATAAAGAATCAATGGCTTTGATTCTAATATGCTGTCCAAAAGCCCACATATTAGTAAACATTCAAGCCTGCAAAATAAATTCAATTAGTAAATAGAAACTAACATACATATATGAAAAAAATAAAATATTATTTTAATAAAATTACCTTTCGTTCACAACCTATCATTAACTCTCTTTGCTCATCTGAGATTTCTTCATTATTTGCGTTGGCGCATTGCAAACGACTATATAGCCAATCCGTGAAAGAAGGTATATCTGTAATCTCATTATTATCGAGATTACGTCTAGATTTTTTGTTTTTTTGCCTTTTACTTCAGAGACTTTGAAGTTCCTCATACTCGCTAAGGAATGCTTGCATGCATTCGCTATTATATGCTACAAAAGTAGAAACATCATTTTTTTCTTGAAATGTAAATAAGAATGGAACCCCCTTACCTGATAATACCTCATCTGTTATTTTTGAAGAAGACTCGTTGGTCCATGCACGTGGAGCTTCTTCATGAACTCTTTCAAGGTACTCACTAACGTAATACATGCACTCTTCAAGCATCCAACCCTTTGCCATGGATCCTTCTGGTTTTGCTCTTTGTCGCACATAACCTTTTAGTATTCCCATAAATCGCTCGACCCAAAACATCCATCGAGTGTTGACAACACCTGCAATCTCTATCTCATCTACAAGATGGACTAATAAATGAATCTAAATATCAAAAAATGAAGTAGGAAGTTCTTTTTCCATCAAACATAGTAGCTCTTTGCATTCACGTTTTTTTTGTGGGATCGAATTTTTATCGATCTCTTTGGATGTAATCCACCTATACATATCATAAAAACAATTATAAAGAACTTAATTAAAAAATAAAAGATATCTAATATTCATACATATTAAATATAAAAGTATCATAATTACCTTATAAGTGATCCAAGACGATAGATCACATTTCATACTCCTTTCATTGTACATCCATCGATAAGCAAAGGTAGAATATGTTTCGAAAAAGTTATGCCAGTCATGGGTCTTTAACCCACATAAGCTCTTATCATCCATAGTAAACATGTTTTGAAACGATGCTCCATATCCTGTAGGAGTCTTAATCAATTGAATTCTATTGTTGATAGTCTGTATCTCTTTTGTTGTAAGTACCCAAGGAGCAGATGCATAAGTCGTTTCTTGTTGATGTCTATAAAAAACTGGCCATAACTTTGGTTTGGATTTTTGATCTTTCAAATCATTCCTTGATGCTGTGGTATCTTTTAGTCCAAGAAGATGCTGCCATAGTGAATAACCAATATTTTTGAATATATGCATAGGATCAAGAAGATGACATACTTTTAACTCTTTCCAATACTCCAAAGAATACCATATTGATATGTTCTCTACGAGTGCCAATTTTCCTTTACCTCTGTTCACATACTCATTATCTGAATCATCACTGAAGATTTCTGCTTCTGGATCTATCAGAGGTCCATCTGTCCATTTTTTATACCAATCCATAGGCGTCATAGATTTTGGATACTAGCATGTTTCAAGCTTTCCATTAAAATGTATCACTTCTCTTTTAGATCTTAATGGATGATCATCAGGCAAGAATCGTCGATGTCGAAGATAAATATTTTTGTTGAGGTTCTTACTATAGATTGATCTCAACCAATCACCACAATATGGACAAGCTTTATAACCCTTAGTAGATATTCCTGCATCATGGAAAATATAATTAGATTAAATCATATTTATTTACATGCATATTGAATAAAAAAATTACATCAATACCTGAACAAATGCCATATCCAGGTGTATGCTCTCTTAGTCCAAGGGAAAAGATGTCCACAAATGCTTATGGTGTGCTCAAATCACCTCAACCTAATTGATTTGCATTTCTTGAGCCCCTAATTTACCTTCAAACACACTTGTACGTACGCACTATCACTCTCTCAAGTCCTCTTACTCTCACGCACTCACTGTTCCTCCCACTCTTCCCTTTACCTCTTGCGCACTCATGTACTCATACACCCCTACACGTGCATACATGCGTACCATCACGCACATGCCTTTTTATACCATCGCACGCACACATGCCCTTTCACACCTGTACCCACACACATTCATTCCTCCCTCTCATACATGCACACACTCCCCCTCAGATATTCACCTACAGATGCTCACATGCATAATCAAGTACATGCACTTTTACACATACCTTCCCTCTTTCACACATTCACACACTTCCTTCATCCCCTTTCTTACCCTCGCATACACATTTCCTCTCCCTCACACATGTTCACTCGATCACTTTCCCATAACCTCACACATGCCTATGCCTACACACAGCTTCTTGCACTCTTCTATCCCCTTTCTTCAAGTCCACCGAATCTCTAGAGTTGAGTTCAGAGAGAATCAGAGGAGTGGGCCCCGAGAGAATTAGTCATAAGAGCTAAGAGCAAGCCTACGAATCCCTTAAAATTTCCAGAACCTTTATTGTATTCAATTATTTTATCTATGATCACACACCATCATTTGGATAGTCAGACGTTCCGGGAACACTAGTCTTAAAGAGGAGAGTTGTTCTATTCCGTAGTGGAAATGAAGTGTATCCACCTCGATATTTTTGTGCAATGGTATTCCTAGTGATCACATTCATGCAGCCATGATTAATTTATAACTCATAACATTTCCATCGTGGTCCCTCATAGCAACAGTACAGTCTGTTATATTCTATCAGGGTTCGCAAGAAGAGATCAAAAGTATCTTCGCATTCTAATGCGCACTAGCAGCATATTCTTCAAGTAACTGCGTGAGTGTTCAACATATTCTGACATAAATTGCATGAGTGTTCAATAATAAAGAGAGCAAACTCTTATGCCCTTTTTTGAATACTCTATAGACCTATACATATATGCAAACGTTTTTCCAACCTCAACCACATTATCAAGCCATGAATGCAATCGCAACTAGTTGTGATGTGAAACAACACTTTGGACCTGCTGTAGCACTTACAAATGAATCACAGTCATGCCAACGTTGAGGGCTCCAACAACAAAATAGTATACTTCATTATCAGACAATCATGGGTGTTGTATACAACTTATTGGCGAATAAATCATCATGGTGATAGTGAGCAGCATTTCCATTCTTTATCCGATTAGCAACTCCAAAAAAACGTACCTACCTCTGATTCTCTTGCATAGCTATCTTCCTCCTCGTTGGAGTGTTAAACCCACACCTCTGAAAGACTGAGGTACCGCAAGTTGGCTCTTCACTCTCAGCACATCACTAGGAAGTGTTGATGCAGACCAACCTTCCTCCCTATCATGCCGCACTGCTGCCCTTCCCCATGATCTATGCCCTCGGGGATTACACCAGCACCTCTCCCTCCATTCTGGAGACTGAACAAATGAAGTAAGGATGACGAGATGCCTTCCTTCACAGTTGCATGCTGCCCTCGATCTCTCCCTTGCTGAGTCGAGATCCTCATCTGACTTCCCTAGCCTCGTCTGTTGATCCCCCAGCCTAAACGAGCAACCCGATTATCTGCTGAGAAGGAAAATCCCTCTCTGCTCTCCTCCCCAAAAACCTCCTTTTTCCCCACACCAAAGTCGCTCAATCTCCCTTCCCCGACTCTTTGTGGTTTTCAGACTGAGCACCTATTGCAGCTTCTAAAAAACCTCTGCTCCCTCTATTTTGATGACGCCGAAAGATACCACATGACATATAACAACCAACTAGCTACAACCCCCCAATCGAGCTCTCCTGAATACTGATCAGCTCTGCCAGATAAACCTGACGGAGTTCTCCCCTTTGATCATCAAACACACCCCTTTCGCCATGTGTTTTCTTGAACACCTACTCCCGTGCACATTGAGGGGGCATAACCCCCCCCCCCCCCCTTTCCCTAGCCCTTCTCCTACTAGGCATGACAGACCACCAGCCTGTCCAAACATGCACGAGAGAAAGAACAAGAAGAAATGCCTTTCCCCCGGCTCTGTATATGCGTACCTCCACACCCCCTTTTTCACCACGAAAAAAATGCGTGCCCCTCCCTTTTTCTGGCGAAGAAGAATGGAGAGCCAGAGAGTAAGAGAGCCCCCCGACCCTTTTTTGCTGCCGCCCCCATAAAGGTTCCAATCCCTCCAATTGAAAATAGACCACACAACCCTTGTAACAAAAAACAAAAGTAACTTCCTCCCTTCTGCACACAAAACAGAAAGCTGCCAATTTGTTTTTTATTCTCTGACAATTAAAACAGCCATGCCTTTGGGATGAGAACAAAGAAATGGCTGAACACCTCCACATCTCTGAATTCTTTTTTGGTGAGGTGTCGAAGATCAAATTCTAGAAATCGGTCAAACGATTGTATTTGATGGTTGATAAGAAAGCATTCCCCCCTAAAACAAAGCCGCTTCTAATTTCCTCTGCACGTCAGTATTTCCTATGTTCTTAGGAGGCTTGTCCATGCTCAATCCCTGCAAAGCAACTTCTCAGAACCCTTGATGATAAAATATCCTCCAACTTCAAAAGCACAATGGCCTTTTTCAAGTGAAACCTTTTCTCCACACCCCTGCAATCTGCAATAAGAAGATCCCACCATCATCGGAATCCTCCAAATCGAAACATTCTTCACAGTTTCTTCTTGTTCGAGTTCTTGTCCTTTCCCATTCAACCAGCCCATTCTTGACTTCTCATTATAATTCATAATCGATAGCCCTGTTTTCCTTTACCAATATCTCCACATGCTTCTCATCAATCATCAAATCCACTCTTCAAGTACCTGAAATCAAACGTATTTTCCTGCCAAATAGAACCACATTAGTGCATTAAAACCAACCATTTTCTGAGCTAACATACTCCCCTCTTCTTATTTGCGAAGTCGTCCTCGACGAGCGATATGCTACCTGCACTCAAGTTATCTAACATGTGCTCATTACTCCATCAAATACAAATCTTTACCTTGCGTGTCTATTCTCTTCTTCCTCAATGTAGCACCTGCAATCACCCTCATACGATTGTCGGTTAGTACCAGAATCCAATCATTTCACTTACCATCTTTGTCCATCTTCTTGCATCTTCATCGACATGTCCACCTATCTACAAACTTCATCAAACATTAGAACCTTTCTTCATCAATCACAATAACATCTACAACCAAAATGAAAAGAGCAAACACACATCAAGAAATCACATCACACATCCTCGTCGCACATGCAAGCTCATCACAACTCATATGCATACACAGCAGAAGCCCATCCACGTTCCCTCTCTCGTCATTCCTCTCCATTCACATGCAATGTAAACACAAGTAAAAACTGCATCCAATTTTTTTCTTCTCGGTATTCTTCTTGGCCTCAGAATCACTTTCCCGCTACTTTTTCATACACACAACATGCATTCATGCAAGGCCTGCATTCACTCTTCCTTCCGTTACTGTTTTGGTTTTATACATTCACTCTCCTAATTTCTTTTCCATTTCCACTCAAATCCTCTTGCCCAATTTCCCATGCCCCTTCTACCTAGGGTTTCTATTCCCACTTACCATTTCATCTACTCTGTGCTCTTTTGTTCATCAATCAGATCCTATGCTTGGTCGCCACCACCTCTCCTTAATTGATGGACACACGGCAAAGACCACTCAAGCCTAACATGAGCTCACCTCGACAGGACCACTCATCATCAACGCGATTCAGGACTTCTCAAGTTGTCATACCACCTAAGAGCCAAACTGAACACTTCCCGAAGGTTTGCAGACGAACAATGCAACTAGCACGATTGGATTCCTCAAGTCCAAGCTTTCCACAGACACGTCGCATCAGAAAACCCTAGCCGAGCTTAAGCTTCGATTTGACATGCCTCATCAGGAGTCCACACATTCCCAGATCCCCACAACACATACACACATTCCCGTCCGAGCATCATGCTCTCACGCCTCTCTTCTGTCCCCCCTCGACCGAGGATTTTTTTTTTCTAATTTTCCTTTTTCCTCTTTTTTTTTTTCAATTTTTCCAATTATTTAGGTGTTCACATATTTGCTCACACTTGCCGGCCTACGTCGAAGCTGGATGCGACTCGTGGACTCGACCACCCGATCGAGTTTGTTCCACCCATCTACCAGCCCAATGTAGCGCGCGACACACAGACGGCTAGCCCTATGCGAAACTGACATTGGTTCGTGGCTTTGACCACCCGACCAAAGTGGGTCCACCCACCTATCGGCCCACATAGGCGCGTAGCCACATGCACACATACATAAACATATATATTTTTTCCATTTTTTATTCATTCCCGCATCTCGAGAATTAGGAGACAAAAGAAATGACATTTTTTCCCAACCCAACCATTCACGACACGCACACATATATCCCCCCATGGACATCCCGATGAGACATATCTCCTCTCTGTCGCTACTCAAACCAAAATCCAGCCACTAATGCCATGGTCAACTTTTCCTCTCGAAACCCGCACACACTAATTACCTTGTCGACCTAAAAACCCCAAAAAATGCCACTTTGGTCCTAAGCATACCACAGACTTGGTCCATCCATCCTCACGTCTCTGATTCGCAATCCCACGAAACAAACCCTAATCAGACCCAAGCCATCCTTACCGACATCCATCGCCTTATCTATTTCTTTTTCATCTCCAACCTCTGCCTCGCAGAGATTCCACCTGTCCCGATAGATGACTTGGAAAATTACCATTGCTCGTTGTGCCCCTCAATGACTCAAGCCTCGCCGCTAGGTCTCTCAATCCTTGTTTGTTGTACTCAATATCGCTCTGCTATTGGAATAGGTCAGATTCAATGCCTCGGAACCGATTCCATATTTTCTCCATCTCTTTATCCTCTCTCACCTTTTTTGCAGATCCGAGGGGAATATCCTCCCTCTTCTCAACTCGAACGGTCAACTTCTCGACTTCCTCTCTAATCGATCTTTCCTCTCAAATCCTACTCATATTTTCTTCATCTAGATCATCTACCTTCTTCGACAATTCATTCTTCGTTCTTTCTAACTCTGTTCTGAATGCATCCAACCTATCCAACATGGCTTTCAGCTCTCCTTCCATTTTTCCTACTTTCCAGTCCTCTACCTCTCCTCTTGTCTTGTCTTTCCGACTCATCCACCTACCGAGCTTGCTACTCAACTTTGCATTCTCTTTTTCTACCCGTTTCATTTTCTCATCACTCTCTGCTTGGGCACTTTTCATTCTTTCTAACTCTAGGTGGAACTCCTCACATGCCTTACCTGCTTGATCACTATATCGACGGATTATGCTTTGTACCTTCTCAATTTCATGCTCCATTCGTTCGATTCTCCTCATCAGGTCATCCCTATCTCTTGAGGGCCCTTCTTCGATCATGACATGGTAACAGTCTATCGTTACCCGACCAATTCTAATGTCCAAGACTTCTTTTCTCATTTGCTTTCCCCTTCTAACCCCGCTTTCAGGCTGAAGTGTTTGGATTTGTCTTTTTAAGTTGTTGTTTTCCCCCTTTAACTCTTTATTCTCACTTTCCACCGATCGCATTTGCTTTTCCCAATTTCCTAAGACTTCTGCCAATTTCACTTGATTTTCCTCTATTCTCTCCATCTTGACCTTATCGCCATCCCGCTCCACATGCAGCCAATTGACTTGACATTCCAGGCTCTTCACAAGTTCTACCAAGCCTCGGTCTGGGGATCCAGTGTGTTTGCTCTCACTTGCTCTTGCGGTCTCTGTCGACGAAGTAACTCCGCTCTTGTCAACCTCCACATATAGAGAAGATACACACCTATCATGTCCATTTGTTGCAACCTTTCTGACATTCACTTCTTTTGAGCTACACATGTGCTCACATAACTGCTTTTTCCCGCAGTCCTCACATGTGGAGACAAAATCCAATGGGGTGCATACGCGAGGGCAATATTTGGCTATATGCCCAATTTGCTCACAACACCAGCATCTCACATAGTTTGATATCGGGCCAAACTGTGGACCTCTGTTCACATGATGTCTCATGGTCGGACCAGAATATATCCATCTCCTATTTTCTCCAGAATTCATTTGCCTCATGTTGGTCTTCTCAAAACCACAGGCTTGCCTTTGTTGAGCCATTTCTTTAATGAAAATCAAAGTAGATTTGGGATCGACTTCGTTGTGCCACACGATTGGGGCACCAAGCGAACTCGTAGCACTCTCTATGAGATGTGCTAAGCCAATTTCCGGCAGACGCACCAAAATGTATGCTCTCTTAGTCCAAGGGAAAAGATGTCCAAAAATGCTTATGGTGTGCTCAAATCACCTCAACCTAATTGATTTGCATTTCTTGAGCCCCTAATTTACCTTCAAACACACTTGTATGTACGCACTATCACTCTCTCAAGTCCTCTTACTCTCACGCACTCACTCTTCCTCCCACTCTTCCCTTTACCTCTTGCGCACTCATGTACTCATACACCCCTACACGTGCATACATGCGTACCATCACGCACATGCCTTTTTATACCATCGCACGCACACATGCCCTTTCACACCTGTACCCACACACATTCATTCCTCCCTCTCATACATGCACACACTCCCCCTCAGATATTCACCTACAGATGCTCACATGCATAATCAAGTACATGCACTTTTACACATACCTTCGCTCTTTCACACATTCACACACTTCCTTCATCCCCTTTCTTACCCTCGCATACACATTTCCTCTCCCTCACACATGTTCACTCGATCACTTTCCCATAACCTCACACATGCCTATGCCTACACACAACTTCTTGCACTCTTCTATCCCCTTTCTTCAAGTCCACCGAATCTCTAGAGTTGAGTCAGAGAGAATCAGAGGAGTGGGCCCCGAGAGAACTAGTCATAAGAGCTAAGAGCAAGCCTACGAATCCCTTAAAATTTCCAGAACCTTTATTGTATTCAATTATTTTATCTATGATCACACACCATCATTTGGATAGTCAGACGTTCCGGGAACACTAGTCTTAAAGAGGAGAGTTGTTCTATTCGGTAGTGGAAATGAAGTGTATCCACCTCGATATTTTTGTGCAATGGTATTCCTAGTGATCACATTCATGCAACCATGATTAATTTATAACTCATAACATTTCCATCGTGGTCCCTCATAGCAACAATACAGTCTGTTATATTCTATCAGGGTTCGCAAGAAGAGATCAAAAGTATCTTCGCATTCTAATGCGCACTGGCAGCATATTCTTCAAGTAATTGCGTGAGTGTTCAGCATATTCTGACATAAATTGCACGAGTGTTCAATAATAAAGAGAGCAAACTCTTATGCCCTTTTTTGAATACTCTATAGACCTATACATATATGCAAACGTTTTTCCAACCTCAACCACATTATCAAGCCATGAATGCAATCGCAACTAGTTGTGATGTGAAACAACACTTTGGACCTTCTGTAGCACTTACAGATGAATCACAGTCATGCCAACGTTGAGGGCTCCAGCAACAAAATAGTATACTTCATTATCAGACAATCATGGGTGTTGTATACAACTTTTTGGCGAATAAATCATCATGGTGATAGTGAGCAGCATTTCCATTCTTTATCCGATTAGCAACTCCAAAGAAACGTACCTACCTCTGATTCTCTTGCACAGCTATCTTCCTCCTCGTTGGAGTGTTAAACCCACACCTCTGAAAGACTGAGGTACCGCAAGTTGGCTCTTCACTCTCAGCACATCACTAGGAAGTGTCGACGCAGACCAACCTTCCTCCCTATCATGCCGCACTGCTGCCCTTCCCCATGATCTATGCCCTCGGGGATTACACCAGCACCTCTCCCTCCATTCTGGAGACTGAACAAATGAAGTAAGGATGACGAGATGCCTCCCTTCACAGTCGCATGCTGCCCTCGATCTCTCCCTTGCCGAGTCGAGATCCTCCTCTGACTTCCCTAGCCTCGTCTTTTGATCCCCCAGCCTCAACGAGCAACCCGATTATCTGCTGAGAAGGAAAATCCCTCTCTGCTCTCCTCCCCAAAAACCTCCTTTTTCCCCACACCGAAGTCGCTCAATCTCCCTTCCCCGGCTCTTTGTGGTTTTTGGACTGAGCACCTATTGTAGCTTCTAAAAAACCTCCATTGCTCCCTCTATTTTGATGACACCGAAAGATACCACATGACATAGAACAGCCAACTAGCTACAACCCCCCAATCAAACTCTCCTGAATACTGATCAGCTCTGCCAGATAAACCTGATGGAGTTCTCCCCTTTGATCATCGAACACACCCCTTTCACCATGTGTTTTCTTGAACACCTACTCCCGTGCACATTGAAGGGGCATAACCCCCCCCCCCTTTCCCTCGCCCTTCTCCTACTAGGTATGATAGATCACTAGCCTGCCCAAACATGCACGAGAGAAAGAACAAGAAGAAATTCCTTTCCCCCGGCTCTGTATATGCGTACCTCCACACCCCCTTTTTCACCACGAAAAAAATGCGTGCCCCTCCCTTTTTCTGGCGAAGAAGAATGGAGAGCCAGAGACTAAGAGAGCCCCCCGACCCTTTTTTGCTGCCGCCCCCATAAAGGTTCCAATCCCTCCAATTGAAAATAGACCACACAACCCTTGTAACAAAAAACAAAAGTAACTTCCTCCCTTCTGCACACAAAACAGAAAGCTGCCAATTTGTTTTTTATTCTCTGACAATTAAAATAGCCATGCCTTTGGGATGAGAACAAAGAAATGGCTGAACACCTCCACATCTCTGAATTCTTTTTTGGTGAGGTGTCGAAGATCAAATTCCAGAAATCGGTCAAACGATTGTATTTGATGGTTGATAAGAAAGCATTCCCCCCTGAAACAAAGCCGCTTCTAATTTCCTCTGCACGTCAGTATTTCCTATGTTCTTAGGAGGCTTGTCCATGCTCAATCCCTGCGAAGCAACTTCTCAGAACCCTTGATGATAAAATATCCTCCAACTTCAAAATCACAATGGCCTTTTTCAAGTGAAACCTTTTCTCCACACCCCTGCAATCTGCAATAAGAAGATCCCACCATCGCCGGAATCCTCCAAATCGAAACATTCTTCACAGTTTCTTCTTGTTCGAGTTCTTGTCCTTTCCCGTTCAACCAGCCCATTCTTGACTTCTCATAATAATTCATAATCGATAGCACTGTTTTCCTTTACCAATATCTCCACATGCTTCTCATCAATCATCAAATCCACTCTTCAAGTACCTGAAATCAAACGTATTTTCCTGCCAAATAGAACCACATTAGTGCATTAAAACCAACCATTTTCTGAGCTAACACCAAGAAAATCGTGAATAGTCCAAGCCACAATACCACGAACCGTAATATGTCTTTCATTGATGCTTTTTGATACATCAATGACATTAATACCTCTCCATAACTCTTGAAGATCGTCAATGAGAGGAGCAAGATATACATTCATATCTTTAACTTGTCTTTTGCCTAGGATTAAAAGTGAAAGCATTAAATATTCCTTTTTAATGCTAAGATATGGCGGAAGATTGTAGTTTATGACTACCACTGGCCATGTTGACCATTTACTGGATTTCATGGAGAATGGATTAACCCCATCTAATGCAACTCCTAACTTTAGATTCTGTGGATTTTGTGCAAATTCAGGCCATGTAGAATCAATATGCTGAAAAGCAACACTATCATGAGGAATTCTGATTATTCCATCAGTACTTTTGTGATCATGTCCCCAAGTCAAAAGCTTTGATAATTCGGGGCTTTGAAACATATGTCTAATCCGTGGAGCCAATGGAAAATGTCTCAATACCTTTTTTGGGATTTTACCTTCTTCACCCTTATATCGAGGAGATTGACATTTGGGACATGTCAAAGAGTCTGCATATTCACCTCTATATAAAATACAATCGTTAGGACATGCATGTATACATTGATAATCTATACCAAGATTGTTGATTATCTTCTTCATTTCATCATGTGAGGTAGGAAGAATATTCTGACTTGGTAAAAACTTTTCAGATAATAACCTGTAAGTTTATCAAAAAAAGATATATTAAAAAAGGTAAATAAATAAATATACATATATACATGTAGGTTTTTATTCTTACTTTAGATAAGGTAAGAACAAGAACTTGAATTGAATGGACACTTTTTGTCCGCGCATCTTTTAAAACTATTAATGCATCTTTCAAAATATTTACACAAAATTTGATTGTTTTGGATGACAGGATACGATTGTTTGTTTTGGACACATGAAGTATGTACCTTCATTGAATGATTTGTCAATTCACACTTTCAAACTGAACATATGTGTGAATCGACAAATCATTCATATCCTCCAAAACAAACGACCGTATCCTGCCGTCCAAACAATTGTATCCTGCCATCCAAACAATCGTATCCTGCCATCCAAACAATCTTATCCATTCAATTCAAGTTCTTCTTCTTATCTTATCTAAAGTAAGAATAAAAAGCTGCATGTATTTATATATATATATATATATATATATATATATATATATATATATATATAGATAGAAAATTGAAAATTATACCTTAATAGTGTCGAAACAGATACATTACTCCATCCAAAACGATTTTGAAGGTTGAGAATAAGTAAGCTCGCACTTAGTCGTGTCAAACAACTTCCTTCATATACATGCTTTAGACATTCCTCTCGAAGATATTTCTCATTTTTAGAAATATCAATGCTCTCACTGTCATTTTGATACCAATCCTCAATAAAATCTGCCATGCCATCATCTTCATCATTGTCACATAAATCTTGTACTTTATCGTCTTTTGAATATAGATCTTTCAACTTTGCATATTGCACATGATTAGTTTTGCGTAGCCTCCTCATGGAAGCTTCTGATAATCGTGGTCTTACTGGTAATTGTGAATGCCGTGGACAAATATCATCAACATCATACGTTGGAATCTACACATATAAATAAAACTCATTAGTATTCCATAAATGAATAAAAAGTAAACTTCAAATATAAAATTAAGTATATAACTTATTAAATATGGATAGAAAATTTTTATTCTCTCTAGCTAAAAGGTGCTCTTGGAGGTCTACGCCATCCATAATTCACTAATAGTTCATCACCAGCATGTAATGTAGTAATAACATTGACAACTATGTATCTTGATAAATCTCTACTCATGTATGGTGATTCATGACTATTTTCACGCTCCTCAAATGTGCAATTAGTCCTTGAACTATTATGTAACCCTCGACTACTATTTATTAAACCTGCTATATTTCCATGTGTGTAAGGTCTTCCATCAATATATAATCTTTCATTTTCTGCATGTAAAATCCTTCTACTAGTAAGGGATGTTGCGTTCAAGCATATTCCATAAGTACTCATGCTTTGAACATAACGTGAAAGTCGATGCCAATCTCCCCATCCATATATAGGACCACAAAATGACATAAGAGTGACTTCAGAGTTCGGAGGCACATAAAAATCCTCTACAATAAAGAGACCACGACCAACATTAGTAATAGTGGATGGAGCAATCATATTCAATTACCCCAAAAGTTGAAAACCTCTCCATCTAAAGGAAGTGGTCCTCTATTCCATCCTCCATATCTTCTTCTATCATATGTTTGTACTAAAGAACGATCACGAGCTGGCAATGGATAATCTCCAGCCGTTTCATTCTATAAACCAGGAGGTAGAGGATTTCTAGACAAGTCCATGACGTGTACGAGGTATATTAACATTATGAGAAAAATCATCATCATCATCATCATCGAGCAAGTATTCCTGTATATCAACAATAATTTGATTTTATATATGGTTTTTAAATAAAATAATGACATTAATATATATAGAAAATACATACCCAAGCATTATCACGTTGACTAGGTGATGGTGCACGCTCAAAAGTACCATACTCTGCCTCATGTTCAATACATTCCAATCTTGGTCTTCGATACGTGCCACAACAAGAGTTACACCAACATATAATATGCTCTTCATAGTAAAATTCATCATAATTCCTATCGGAGGACACATGTGAAGTCGTTGCATGGGTAGGAGGTGGTGGTTTACCCTTTGAATGATCAAAATCTACACATAATAAGAAATATAAAAGAAAAATATAAGTTATGTATCCATCAAATATATTTAAAATTAAATATTTCATATACTTACAGTATAAACTCGTTGCACGAAGAGGAGACGGTGGTGGAGTTCCATCTGATTGATCAAAATCTACAAATAATGATATTTGATATTAATAATTTGATTTATCTACATAAACAAAAAATTCACATATACATATTTACACATACACACATATTCACATATACACATTTACACATACACACATATTCACATATACACAACTACATATTATTGTGGGATAAATGCATGTATTTTGTATGAATGAGTGTATATGCATGCATGTGTGTGTACGTATATATGTGGATATGTATATGTATGTTTATGTTATATGTATGTATATGTGTATATGTATACATATATGCGTGCATATATGTTTGCATGTATATGTGTATGTGGGTATGTGTATGTGTATATGTGTGTATATATGTGTATGTATTTTGACTTTTTTTTCTGTTTGAGATTAAATTAATAGGAGATATTGTATGGTCGAAAAAAATAAGAGGCGAGCTAGCATACCACCTGAGTCGTGGCAGTTTTTTCGTAGACAACTACGTCTTCAGGAGTCATTTCCTCAGAGAAGGTAAAATTAATAGTTTATATTTATAATTTTTATATATTTTAGTAATTTTTTACATTTAATTTATGTATTTTTTTTCTTGAATAAACAGGCTGCTGCAAAGAAGAGAGTGGAGTCGGGCCACACATCGCACCTAGGCCAAATGGGCCATAATGGTTTTGTAGCTATGTTTGTAAGTATCTGTGTTATTGTGAGTATATTTTTTATTTTAGTTAAAATGCAAGCAACTAATGTTTTTTATTTGTTTCATTGCAGCGGAAGGATTATGGCCGATATCCTACGAAACAGGAGATCGAGTATGCTACACATTTTGGATATCGACGTTTGAGCGAGTATATGCAAGATCATCCTGATCCCTTTGTGAGTATTTTTAAATTTTATAGAATTATTTTGTTTTTATGAATGTTTTAATTATTTTATTTATT
>CM035431.1:57448707-57453707 GCA_020310875.1 Ceratopteris richardii | reverse complement strand
CTTTAAAAATAAGGATAATGGAGTAAATCCTCCTCATACTGCCATTAAGTCTAGAAGCCTGTCTTTTGCAAAAGACTTAAAACCACCTCAATTTTCAAGGGAAGATAAAGACCGAAACAAAGATGCAGTCTTGACATTTTTAGAAAAATGGCAAGACTTGCATCAGTTAAAAAACACCCTTGAAGCTTATCAAGTCTTAGAAACAAGTTTATCACTTGGACCTAAGGCTTATAAGTGGTGGATGAGCTTAAAGGAGGCTCAAAGAATCCCAGAAACTTGGAATCAATTTGAAGAATTCTTCAAAAAAGAATTCTTACCAGAAAATGAGGATGAGAGAAACTGGGAAGAATGGGACAAAGTCCTATAGAGAGGACATCCCTTTTCTCTATATATTTCTCATTATCGAGAAATAGTACTTAAATTGCAAAACCTAGATGACTTCATAAGGTAAGAGGTTTCATCCGTGGTCTCGACAAGCAAGTCAAACATGAACTGAAAAGAAGTGCTCCAAAAAGTTTAGAAGATGCTATTCAGTTAGCACAGATCTATGAAGATCATGCTAAAACTGGAACCACTTCATCTTGTCGGAGACAATAAAAAATCTAAACCAGGTAAAAGAAAGCTAGGCACATTCAAAAAAGATGACTTGAAAACCCCTAGACCTTCACGACCTAGGCTAGACCCTGAGGTCTGGGAAAAAGCAAAAAATGAGAATCTTTGCTTTAAGTGCCTTAACCTAGGACATCTTAGTAAGAATTGCATGACTAGGGGACAACAAAAAGCCACCCGTGAGATAAGAGGGAAAGAAAAGATAGGAATACACTTAGACCAAACATTGAATCTCAAAAATATTAAAGTTTGGAAAAAAGTGGAAGTCCTTCACAAAGACTACAAGCATCAGTGTTGTTTGTCTGACTCAATGTGGGTCCAAAACCAATTTGGACCTCATGACTTGGTCAAACTTCATGCTTGTATAAGTGGTGAAAAGGCCAGAGTCACTATAGATGACTCGGGCACCCACAATTTCCTAAACTACTCACTGGTGAAGAGACTAAAGTTGCCCCAGCAAAAGTCACCTCATCAGTATGTTGTGTCTATGATGTAGGGTGAAGACAAGAAAGTCTGGGATACTATGATTTGTAACCTCGAAATAGAATTTCAAGGTTATAAAGATAAATTAGACTTCGAGATCATGCACATGGAAATAATTGATGTGGTTTTGGGTAGAGAATGGCTTTGGGGTTTGGGAAAAACACTTAAAAGAAGCTATCAGCTGAATACTTTGGAATTTGAGAGAAATGGAATCCATTATCTAATTCAAGGAGAGCATGATGTGCCTAGTACTCCTTTGATTTCTAGCATGGAGTTGAAAAAACTTGTAAATACTCAAAAAGCGGAAGTTTTCATGATACTCCCAACTGATGTAAACAATATACATAATATGAATCCAGTTTCTTATATCTTGTCTCCCTTATCTGAATATGAAAAGTTTAAATTTAAGTGTTTAATAAATAATTATCGGGATGTTTTTCCAAAAGAACTTCCCCATGGCTTACCTCCTTCTCGTGGGCAAGTCGACCATGCTATAGACTTGCTCCCAGGAACTAAGCCTATATGTAAATCCCCTTATAGACTCCCTTTTTCCCAGCAGGCTGAAGTAGAAAAGCAGTTAAATGAATACCTAGTTAAGGGATTCATCTAGCCTAGTCTTTCACCCTGGGCAACACTTATTCTTTTAGTCAAGAAAAAAGATGGATCAATGAGACTATGCATTGACTATCGAGCCTTGAATAAAGTTATGATCAAGAATAAATATCCAATGCCCCAAATTGATGATTTATTTGATCAATTAAAAGGAGCTAAGATATTTTCAAAACTTGATCTCCGTCAAGGATATCATCAAATTAGAATTAAATTTGAAGATGTTCCTAAAACAACTTTCAGAACTAAATACATGCATTTTGAGTTTTTAGTCATGCCGTTTGGACTAACAAATGCCCCAGCCACGTTCATGACACTAATGAACACTATATTAAGCCCATATTTGGGAAAATTTGTAGTTGATTTTCTTTATGATATTCTTGTCTATAGTCAAGATGTAGCCTCTCATCTAGAACATTTGGAAAAAGTTTTCCAAGTTCTAAGAGAAAATAAATTATTCGGAAAAGAAGATAAATGTGAATTTGTTTCAATAGAAATCAGATATCTTGGACACATTATATCTGAAGAAGGGATTCAAGTAGATCCTAATAAGGTCCAAGTTATTCTTAACTGGCCTCACCCTAAAACTATTACAGAACTTCAAAGTTTTTTAGGGTTAGCTGGATACTATAGAAAATTTGTACCTAACTTTGCAAAAATCTCAACCCCTTGATTTGAAAAATTAAAGGGTAAACTTAAAAGGCTCAATTGGGAGAAGGAACAGGCTGAAAGTATGGAAAGACTTTAAAAAGCCTTAGCTTCGGCCCTAGTTCTACAGATAGTAGATCCAAGTGAACCCTTTGTAGTTGAAACAGATGCTAGTGACCTAGCAATAGGAGCTGTTTTGAGTCAAAATGGTCGACCAATTGCTTTTGAAAGCCAAAAGCTAAATTCAGTTCAGAGAAACTAATCTACCTATGAAAAAGAGCTTTATGCAATTGTGCATGCTCTATGGAGACATTACTTGTTTGGCACCAAAGTAACTATAGTTTTTGATCAAGCAAGTATTAAATGGTTTGCAAACCAATCCAAAGTATCAGGTAGAAAAGCTAGATGGGCCGAATTACTCCAAGAATTTGATTATGAACTCAGATATAGAAAGGGAAAAGTTAATATTGTGGCAGATGCATTAAGCAGGATGCCCATGTTAAATTCTTTGAGTTTCATACAAAATTATAATGAGTTAGTAACACTCATGAAGGGCAAGTATCAAGAGGATACTAGTTTTAGCGAAGCCTGGAAGAAAGTTTCTACTCCAAATACAAACTTATCAAATGAAGATAAGTTTAAACATTACAGTATTCAAGATGAATATCTGCTATACAAAGAAAAGATTTGTGTCCCTTGTAATTCCGAACTTAGAAAAAAAATTTTGTTTGAATGTCATGATGCCCCAAGTGAAGGACATCCTGGAATCAACAAAACTTATGAATTAGTAAAAAGGCAGTTTTACTGGCCTAGTATACATAAAGATGTACATAATTATGTACTTAGATGCATCAAGTGCCAAGTTAACAAAGCTGAAAAGCTTAAGATAGGAGGTTTGTTGCATCCCTTAGAAATTCCAAATGGAAAGTGGGAAAGTATTTCCATGGATTTCATTACAGGCTTGCCACATACCCCTAAAGTTCATGATGCTGTTTGGGTTATAGTTGACCGATTGACCAAAATGGCTCCTTTCATACTTACTTGAACTATAGTAAAAACTCCAGAATTAGCTAAATTATTCATAGAACAAGTGTATAGACTCTATGGATTACCTCAAGACATAGTGTCTGATAGAGATAGAAAATTCACTAGTCATTTCTGGAGAGTTGTATTCAGCCGGTTAGAAACTAAGCTAAATTTGAGTACTGCTGAACATCCTCAAACAGATGGTCAAACTGAAAAAGTCAATCGAATACTAGAAGATATGTTACGAGCATACGTATCTTCTACCCAAACTAACTGGGAAGACTATCTAACGATAATAGAATTCGCTTACAATAGTGCAAAGCATTCTGCAATGGAATATAGTCCTTTTATGTTAATCTATGGGTTTCAACCTAGAGCACCCTATGCAGTTGGACTTCAAAACGAAAAAGTCTAAGCAGCAAAAGATTTCTTAGAAGATATGAATTTTAAGCTAAAACTAGCCAAGGAAAACTTGAGGAAAGCCCAGGATAGAGCTAAATCTTTTAGTGACCCTAAAAGGCGAGATATTTCCTTTCAGGTTGGTGAATTAGCTTAAAGTTCCTAAGAAATCTGAAACATTAAAAACAAGACCTTGTCCTAAGCTCTCTCCGAGATTGTGTGGCCCTTTTAAGGTTCTTAAAAGAATAGGGACTTTGGCTTTCGAGTTAGAACTTCCAGAAGATTGTTTACTTCATCCAGTATTCCATGTAAGTCGACTAAAAAGAAAACTCGCTAAACAAGACAATCTTGTATCTTCGGATACAATCATTCAACCAATCTCCCTTCTCAACATCCCTCATGAGCCTGAAAGAATACTACGCACTCGAGATGAACAAACAAGAAATCATCTATATAAGGAGTGCCTAGTTAAATGAAGGGATGGAACTAAAAAAAGTGCTACTTTGGAACGAGTAAGTTCCATAACTAAAATATTTCCCTCTTTTCAACTCTTGGTTAAAAACGAGGAAAATATCATTTGAGAGTGAGTCCATGATCAAAAGAAATGAATCATGGTACATGGGGGATTACTCCACATAATATACCAAAGCACATTTTCGAGGACGAAAATGCTAAAGGGGGGGAGAATGTTGTATAAATCCTTGGGTTAAATGGGTTAGAAGGGACATATGTTTCTTGATTTTAACCCTTAAGGTTTTATTTCAATGGAAGTCTCAATTGAAGGGTTTATTACCTTAGGAATAATTAACCTAAGGAAGAAAAAGACCTTAGTCGTGGGAGAAGCTTCTCCCAAGTGACACCTTGACTCATACATGAAGGAAAGACTTCAATTGAAATAGAAGCCATGTGATTCTCTTTGCAAAGTACCCACATGAAGGACACTTGGAAGGACACATGGATAAAAATTAAGACATGCAACTCTTGGACCTTTGGTATATATATGGGTGGAAATGGTTGGGTGGATACGTACTCACTCACTCTTTGGTGGATGCTATACTCCAGGAAGAAGTTTTTACAACACATAGATAGATAGATAGATAGATAGATAGATAGATAGATAGATAGATAGATAGATAGATAGATAGATAGATAGATAGATAGATAGATAGATAGATAGATAGATAGATAGATAGATAGATAGGTAGATAGACAGACAGACAGACACA
>CM035431.1:57361207-57446207 GCA_020310875.1 Ceratopteris richardii | reverse complement strand
ATAGACAGACAGACAGACAGACAGACAGACAGACAGACAGACAGACAGACAGACAGATAGATAGATAGATAGATAGATAGATAGATAGATAGATAGATAGATAGATAGATAGATAGATAGATAGATAGATAGATAGATAGATAGATACATAGATAGATAGATAGATAGATAGATAGATAGATAGATAGATAGATAGATAGATAGATAGAAAGATAAATAGATAGATAGATCGATAGATAGATAGATAGATACACTACAACATATCGAGGGTATATCGAGGCTGTTACCGAGGAAAATGAATGGGCATAATTTGCCCATGACATCGGTGTTGCGGTCGGTATGTGTGTCGGAAACATAGCGCCAGTATGGGCATCGGAATGGGCGCCAGTATGAGCATCGGTATAATCGCCTGTATATGCATCGAAAATATGGATGCTTATATCGAAGCCCATACCAACCACTCTGCTGGGAGTACTGATGCTTATACTGACGACTGCTGGGAGTACCGACACTTATACCGACGACCATAGCTACAATTTTTTTTTTGGGTAGAGTGTGTTGTCTTTTGCTACAACAACATTACCATGATGTTGTTTAACAAAAGACAATACACTCTGCCTAAAGAAAACCGAGTACATGTGATATGTACTCTAATGGCAACCAAAACATGATTTTATATGAGCAAAAATGAACCATGAATCATGTACAAAAAGTTGTATATTCCATAAATGAAGGATGTACAAGAGTGTGGCAAAGCACTTCCATATAGGAACTGAGTACAAAATGTGACAAAGCACTTCCATATAGGAATCAAATACAAAATTATGGTACATCATTGCCACATAGGGGTGTAATACAAAATTGTGGCAAAGAACTACCATAAATATGCGCAAGGGGATCAAAACATTTACACCTACAATCCTGCAACAAAGCATATGTGCAAAATGAGACAAATTTGTGAAAAGATGGATTTGTAGTTGATGAAGATGAAGTGGTGCTACAAAAACTTTGCACTACACCAGCCAAATGGACTCCAGAGATATGTGGTGGGCCCTTTTAGCTTGCCAAAGGATGTATTAGACACCCTATGTACCTTGGAAGATCACTCTCAAAAAGTTAAATCAAAACAGATAAGTTGGAGTAGATTCAAGAGCCAAAAACTTGCTCTTTATGTTCATACACCTGTCCAAAGTTTTGAACAATTCTCTAGCCACAACAACAATTAACTTAATTCCTTTTGGGGAACTCTGACACAGTTAGTAAGCTAACAATCATGAGTGATTTGATAAAAAAAGATGAACTACACAAAGAGAAACAAACTTAGCAAGTCATAGGATGACCCCGATTTTCTCGGGCTGCAACAGTACTCAGACCCGTGATCAGTAAAATGCACATATCTCAAGCTTTAAGAATCAAATGATTATGAAATTTTGTACGCATATACTAGATAGATGCTGAATCTAACAAGCTTTAAATCAAAGAAAACGGTGAAGTACACATTGAGAAACCGCTCTGACAAAATGACTGATTTGAGAGAGTGCTGCCAGAGAAGAAGAAAACCAAGTGACACAGTTGACTTCAAACGATCATAGCTGAAGATTGAAACATCCAATTCTAATGAAAATTGGTGAGCATACAATAGACTTAGAGAACTAACTTTATCAAGTTAAATCACTAAAAATGATTCACCAATGTTATATGGAGTTACCTTTGAGAGAGGTGTGAACCACCTCTTAATTCATTTAGAAGGGCTCACACATGAGTGCTCTGTGGCACCCATGTGTAGAGCCATGGGTCGCTCATTAATTATGATAAGAGAGAGAGAGTCCTTTTTGGATTGTAGTACGCGACTGTGTGGTAGGAATAGAGAGAGTCTCTGTGCATATTGTCTTCCTCGAGTAGCGTGCTGAGAACAAGGAACCCATCACTCAAAAAGAGGGGTTTTCATCAGAGCTTACATTGGAATCAGAGCCGGTTGCAACGCCATAGAAGCGATGACAGAGGCCCACTACAGGAAAAATCGGCGCCTAATCACCTGAGCGCAGGCGGAGAGAGCCAACAACCCAACAACTCCTCTTCCCCCTCCTCTTGGGTGAAGAAGTGACCCTTCCTACCCATTATAAATACTCATGAAAAGGGCACTGATTGAAACTATGTGGGAAAGTACTCTCGCCTCATACGGTTGCAAACTTCATATCTGTGGAGAAAGAGGAGGTAAAATGAAGTTCAATTTCGAATTTTTTCTTAAGGTTGGGGGGATGAAATTTCTCATTTAGATCAAGATTTGGGGAAAACTATTATTCAAGCATGTTTTATGTGCTGTGAACAAGGGCTATGGGTCATGGGTTTTTCTTGAAAAGATTTAGTTCCTCAGTTTTGAGCTTCCCAAAGTCACCCTTCCATGAAGATTAGCTTTCCACTTCCTACTTGTAACATGCGTGACTTCTCCACACCATAGTTTGCTCATACGATATTCGATTTCAAAAATCTTGGTCATATTACAAAGCTACACTCCTAAGCTTTGCTTAGAGACCATCAGCGTTGGATTTGGATGAGATTTGGTCAATCAAAATCTCTCTGTAGCACTTCAATAGGAATTAGGCAGCCACTCCCGAGCCTAGTTTTTCATCATCCGGTGTCCAAATTCACTTTTTTCACTTGGGATGTCTTTAAATTTTTGAAGTACAGGTCCTAGGCTACATTTCTTGGACTAGAGAGGACTGCCAAATCTCAGAAGTTGTTTAGTTTTACTCAGTTTGCCCGGTTGGGGCTATTGATATGTGATTTTGGCATTGTTCTTGTTGGTTTTTGGTGATTAGAACCTCTCCGGACCAATCAGACATTTCCAATTTTTGTTTGGGCTTGGCAAGGATTCAAAATCAGTGACCTAAAGCTTCAAGGATCACTTGGATTTTGCTTCCGCAGCTTCATTTTGTAATAGGGAAATGCTCTTGTGATATATTTCTCTTCTTCTTGCATATTTAAGCTTTACTTCCATTCATTTTCACATACTCTAGTTAGCAAACGGGGGAAGGGAAGTAAAACATGGAATCTAAAGGGAAACAAGTAGTTGAACACACTTCTCCATCTAAAGAGCAACTAGAGGATCCTGATTCTAGAATGGAAGAAGTAGAATTAGGGCAAGAAGTAGAAGAAAACTTAGAGGAAAAAGAGCCTCAGCAAGAAGAATATACATATGAGGAACTTTTGATGAGTTTGTCAGTCATGATCAATTCATGGATTTGAAAGAGCCAACCCTTAAATTAGAGAGAGATCTTGGTAGCATCACATCTCTCATACAGCAACTTAAGTCTCAAATGATCTCACTTGAGACTAGCATCACCTCTTTCGTAGCTAGGAAGGAAAGAGAAACCCCTCCTATTCCTCTAGATATTACTAGGAAAGATACTTCTCTTCTTAGTAAACACAAAGGAGAGAGCTCTAGGGAAGCTCCCCTCCTAAAAGACTTGAAGCCACCTACCTTTACGGGGAATGACCGAGATAGGAACAAGGATGAAATCTATGCTTTTTTACAAAAGTGGATGATTTGCATCAATTGAAGGGCACACCACCAGAGTATCGTGTGCTAGAGGCGAGTCTCTCCCTCGGCTCGCATGCTTACAAGTGGTGGATGAGTCTTAAGGAGGCAAACTCTATCCCTACTGATTGGACTCAGTTTGAGACTCTTTTTCTAAAAGAGTTTCTTCCTAAGAATGAGGAGGAGAGGAATTGGGATGAGTGGGATAGGATTACACAGAGAGGTAGGCCTTTTACGGTCTACCTATCCCACTCTAGAGAGATCATTTTGAAACTTAAGAGCTTAGATGATTTCCAGAAGACTAGAGGGTTTGTTAGGGGCTTAGATAAAGCCATAAAGAGGGAAGTCAAAAGGAATGCGTCTAAGATGTTTGAGGAGGCAATCAAGTATGCATAGATCTATGATGACTATAACCATCCTCAATATACTCCTATGGAGACGGATCAGCCCCTCAAGCCTCTTAGTATGACTAAATTAAAAAAGAAGTTGTCTTTTGGGAAAAACAAAGTTTTTATTAAAAAACAAAGATCACAAGGGCCTAGGTGTTGACAGTATACGGGAAGAAGCAAGTACGGACACACATGCAGATCTAGCACTGAGGCAACCCTTCATTTTTTTCAAAACCCTCACATCATTTTAAAGTGATTCTCATCACTACAAACCCTTGTAAATATCATTTCACCTTTTTGTAGCTCCATTTTGTACAAGCCGAGGAGTCCTCGAGCTTGGGGAGCCTTAGAAGTAGTTGCCTGCCAATTTTCATAATTTTTAGATCTTGTTTGGGCCCTCAAATAAGCCCTGGAACCTAATTTTTAACTAGGCCGGACACTAGGTCTGGACAGGGCCAAAGCTAGTCAAAAACTATAAATAGAGCTAGAGAGCTCATTTTTGGGCTAGCTTCTTGTAGTTTGAGCTTGTATGAGAACTTTGTTGCAATAGAAGTGATTCCATTGTCTTACTCTCTTTGTTCTTCCCGTGTGTGCGCGTGTGCGTGTATGTGTGTGCATGCTTGTGTGCTTCTCACTCACGCACTTGTGCTTCCACTTGCTCGTGGTCTTCATACCATCCTCACGTCTTCCCCGATTGACATTAAAGGAGGTGCTACTCATCACTGAGCTACACCAAATTTTGGCGCCGTTGCCGGGGATCGAGCTTTGAGGACGAGCGTGTGATGGTAAGACGTAGAGAGGACGCGTTGGAATGGTAAGTAGTTGGTAAATTTCTGATTTTTCTCTATCTCCATCTCCATCTTCACCTCCATCTCCATCTCCACCTCCTTGCCCTTCCCCACTACATATTCCCTCTTCCTTGTCATTCCCCTCATTTGTTGTGTGCGAGTTTGAGAGAGAGCGAGTGTGTGTGCTTGTCTTTGTGTGTTTTTTTGCATGTTTCTTGCAGGTGGCAGCTCCATCATCATCTCCAGCAAGCTCAGCAGGTACAGAATTTGTCTGCACAGTCCCCGAGGCGTTGAGCTCGAGCTATCGCGACACTCCGAAAATTTCACCCAATCACGATTCTGAGTGCACCACGACACTGCGCAGGCCTAGAGCTCCCAGGATCACTAGACAGAACAGAAAAATTCACCATATCCCGAGCTATCGCGACACCTCACGACCTATCGCGACACCTCACGAGCTATCGCGACACCTCACGACCTATCGCGACACCTCACGACCTATCGCGACAGCTCACCACCTATCGCGACACTTCGACCTATCACGACACCTCACCACCTATCGCGACACCTCACGACCTATCGCGACACCTCACCACCTATCGCGACACTTCGACCTATCGCGACACCTCACGAGCTATCGCGACACTTCACCACCTATCGCGACACCTCACGACCTATCGCGACACCTCACCACCTATCGCGACACTTCGACCTATCGCGACACCTCACGAGCTATCGCGACACCTCGACCCGACCTATCGCGACACACGGCCTATCGCGACACTTCGACCCGACCTATCGCGATACACGGCCTTTAACGCATGAAAAGTTAGGGTTAATTTTGAGTGAATTGAAGGGTAGTTGAGCTTAATTTTAGGCACCTTGGTGTAACTTTAGAACCTTGGAAGTGGGCAAAAGGCCTAGAAGCCAGAGGGGGATCTCCTGAACCCTGAGAGCCTGTTTTGACCCTATAGTGCCTGAATGGTCATAACTTGACCATACGAACTCCGATTGATGAGATTTTGGTCTCGTTGGAAAGCTCGTTGAGAATCCTACGTGGACCTCGACTGGTTTTTGTAAGAATCATACGCCGAGTTTTAGAACATGCATTTTTAAGGTGACCTTTAGGTGGAACTAAGTGGTCCTCAGATTCAGGGGGTACAGTGAACTACTCCAGGGGGACTGAAATTATTGATGTGTGTCTTTCAATTACTTGTGGCAATAGAGCTATACTAACGGGTGAGCTTTTGCAGGAACTTTGTGTGCACTCAAGGCAATTCAAAGCAAGCTAGCAAGGGTGAGTACCAAGCGTGGGAGAAGGCTTCCTGGGCTTGTATAGCAGTCTGGTCAACCAGCTAATTGAGGTTGGAAGATCTCTCAACCCTCCTTTGTCAATTCCTAGCCTAGGCTGAGTACGACTTAGGTGTGGTAATTAATTAGGGCAACGTTAGGCACGAATCAAATCCAAGAGTATTAATCAACCAAGTGCAAGAAGTAAATAGGTCTTAAGTGCGAAAACCCTAAGGGACAAAAGGTAAACGGGAATCGATCACTTATCAAGTGCGGAAATTCACTTAAGTATTCCTGACGACGCGATTTCAGACAAGACCATAAACATAATATTCAACTCAAAAGAACAAAGTGCTTGGTGCAAAATTAACCTGCAACGAGAGTGTGCTTGGGTCCCAGGGGGTAGATAAATCAGGCATATGAACCTTAGATCAGGCAGACACTTAGGCCGAGACAGACAAAGCCTCAGATCTTCTGAAGCTAGTGTCAATCACACTGCCAGGTCTTGGGCCCAACAGTTGAGTGATTACCCATACACTCCCAGATCAGAAACAAGTGATTCTGAGATGTCCTATCACATGGAGAGACCAGTAGGTAGTTCAGGGTTGGCTTATCTAGAAAAGCCAGAGGGACCTTACAAGACTCAATTGGAATATATCAGGACGAATCGTCTAGGTGCTCGCATCTACGAAGACGGACTGAGAAGATCGGTGGTCCAGATTAAGAACCCCGATCAACCCCATGGATTAGACCACCCGGTAGTCAAGTTTGAGAATGGAGCATACCTAGATAAAGAAGGGACTATATATGTAGTCACCACTCTTCCTGATAGAACTGATGAGTTTGGAAATGTGATTGCGGAAACCGACATGGGTGATATAGAGCAAGGGAACTTAGAGAAAGAGCCAAGAACCCCCCGTGGTAAATCTGTCTTGACCAGAATCATGACTCCAGAGTGGATTCCACAGGATAATAAAAGCATAGATCTGCTTTTAAACCGAGAAACCGATGAGGCTTTTTGGAGATATAAATCTTCTCAACCTCAAGAAGTGAGTGCCCTCACAATCTATGAGTTTAAAGACCCTGATAGCCCAGGCCAAGTAACCTACCTAGACAATGCATCAGAGAGAATTTTCGTGGTCACTGAGCATGGCAGACATGCCTACACTTGGAAGGGTGAATTTGTTTTTCCCCAACCAAGGTCTAATGTGTCCTTTGGTCACCAAGGAGCTGGGACCTCCCAAGCTCATGGGGCTCAAAGAGATAGAAGTAGAGACAAACCTGAGGTAAGTTTGGCCAACTCCCTGGGAAGAGAAAGAACGGGAACAGAAAGGAATAGAGTGGAACCTGAGAGACATAGAACCCCATGGAATCAAAGGAATATTGATGATTTTCCTTTGCCAAGGCCGAGAGAACACACTAGGACCCTGCGACCAACTCAACTGGTGAAGTCCATGAAGAATTACTTCGATGGCACGGGAGACCCTTATGACCATGTGGCAGAATTTCGGCAAGTATTGAAAGCTGAACAGGTAGAGGACCTATTCACACAATATAATGCTTTCGGTCTAACCCTTAGGAACACTGCCCTTACGTGGTTTCAACCACTAAATGAGAGGCATTTCAGAAACATAGACCAGCTCTTAGAGGCATTTATTGTTGAGTTTTCTAAGAGTGGAATCAGGCATAACACCTCCTCACTAATTCATAGTTTCAAACAAACACCTCAAGAGACGGTCAGACTAGCTGGAAGAAGATTTAGACAGTACCTGGAGAGATGCCCGATGCCGGAGTTACCCACACCAGCCAAACAAGTGGCCTTGTTCCTAGATGGATTGTTGAGCACTAAGCTCAGGTCATATGTGTACCTGAAGGACCCCAGAACGATAGAAGAGTGCGTGCGCATGTGCATAGACATTGAAGATAATCTAGGTGAGGAATTAGAACTATCAAAAATCTATAAGGATTCTGATAGCTCTAGTAACCTGACATCTGGTCAATCCACATCCATCGAGGAACTTGTAGAGAAGGTAGCCCAAAAACTAGGTGTCTCTAGCAAGCAAATTCCGAGATTTGCCCCAGTTAAGCGGTGTTACAATTGTGGCGGTGAACATATGGCAAGTGTATGTCCCATTATGGCCCAACCCCAGGCGAATCCTAGTAGCCAGTACTGCACCATAGAGCGCAGGTACACCAACCACACTGCACAAGACTGCCCATATAACAAACAAACTGTTAGGCAAAATTATCCTCAGCCATATCCACAACATGGTAGATACCAGAATCAGTACCCACTACAACAATACAACAGACCACAGCAAACTTATCAACCACCTTACCAAGGGTAGCAGAGACCTCAACCAGTCCTAGTACAGCAACCCCCTGCTCCCACCAATGTGATCCCAGTGAAATATGCATCTACTGAAGAAAATCCGAATAGAGCCATAGTCCCAATCACCCCATTGCTATCAGACAGTGATCCAAGTGACCATAGTTTTGACTCCACACATATGGATAGCCCACAGGCTTACTACATGCAGTCACCCGAGCATAACGAGTCATACTATTATGAGGACCCAAGTGAAAATAGTGGGGAACCTGAGTATGCTAATGTCATGTACACAAACCCCAACTCTAGACCTCAACCTAGGCAGGTACGACCCCCATTTCCTAGAGGACTATGCTTCAGATGTCAGGGAGATCACCTTATACGTGATTGTCCACTGCCTGCCCCTACACAACCTCAACCAGTAACCATTCAGGGTTTCTGTCAAGATTGCGGGAAAGAGCATCTCCTACGAGATTGCCCAAAGAACCCTAATAACATGCCTAAAATCACTCCTATCAATGTTGTTGGGTTAGTTGTAGACTCCACAGGGAGCGTGACTTCCACTACACCTGTGCAGGTGATCACAAGAGCCCAGGCACTTCAACAACACCAAGGTGTTGGTCCCGAAAAGAGCCCCGAGGTGAGTGAAACAGAGAGCATAACCAAAAAGAGGACTAGAGCCTAGAAGGATAGTCGTGAAAGAATGAAGAGGCAATGGGCAAAAAAGATAAACGAACTTGAAGAAAGCTTGAGAGAAACCAAGGCAAAAATCACAGAGATCACATCTCAACCGCACTCCCACACACTTCCACCACTACCATCCCCATCACCCTCCATTTCTCCACCCTCTGATACACCCCACGTAACCCAACCACCACCCCGAGTAGGATCAGTATTAGCTGACCCCACTCCTGAAGGCTTGGACATGATGTTCAAGGCCTACCAGGCTCGACTTCAAGAAGGGCCAACAGCTGCAAACCTAGACAAGAGTTACCCTAGAGCAGATTTAGAGATTGAACGGATGAAAATGTGCATGAAAATGGTAGAACAAGCTCAAGCTATACTTGAGACTAGTCAAAAGTTCAATCAGACAAACTCTGTCAAGCCGGATTTGCATTTCCAAGGCTTACTAGAACGATTAGAGCAGTTGGTAAACAAATCACAAGTTTCTTTACCTCCACAGGCTCAACCAGTTGTTGAAAGAGGAAGCTCACCACCAAGGGGAGCTTATGATCCTAATTCCACGGATGCTGGAATACCTCCTTCAATTCAACAGTACTCTCAAGAGTTCTTGCGGGAAATACAAGAAGAGAAATGGGCCAAGGAGAAGGGTGATTCCCCTCCTATTCCTGAGATTGATGATCTTCATGATCAATTTCCCCAAGACATTCCGTCTATCTATGGAGATCAAACAGAGCAACAAGAGGATGAGAGATTAGATTTTGAATCTAATTCTTTACAAGAGTTGCCTCATTTCACAGGCCCATGGGAATCTGAATCTCTCCAGATCAGAGCTCCCACAATATTGGTGAGAAATGAAGACTCAGTGATTCCCAGGAACACTGATGTTGTGAAGAACATTAAAGTTCAATGTCATCTCACTGTAGAGGAGCTGCTCAAGGCAAAACCGGAGCTCTGGAATCATGTGAAGGATCAGGTTCCAGAACTTGAATCCAATACACCAAAAGTAGGCTCTAAGCAAAAAGTACCAGAGATACCTCTCGACAAGATAGGAGACATGAGCGAAGGTGAAGAAGGTAACACTTATCTTCCGATCACCTATCAAGGTTACACAACCAAAGCAATTGTGGATTCGGGTGCTGGTGTTGCTATTGCGACCACCTCCTTGTGGAAGCGATGGGGCAAACCCACCTTAAGACCAACGAGAATGAAACTTCAAATGGCAGATGGTCATTTTGAAAGACCTCTCGGATTGCTTGAAGGGATAACTCTAACTACTTGTGGTGTAGAGTTTGAACATACATTTGCTATATGTGACTTTGAGAAAAATAATGTCTACGAGATGATCCTAGGAAGACCCTTCTTACGACAATTGCAAATAGTACAAGATTGGGGAACCAACTCCTTGTACTTACAGCACTTAGGGGTCACCACCAAGGTCAATCTGAAGGATTACACCTTCAGAGATGTACCACCCCTACAGTGGAATCCTATCCACAAAGCGAAAGAAGATTCTATCTCCGTGCATTCTGGAAGTTCACCTGAACCATCCTGGCTGCATGAAGATACTCACTTGTGGATGTGCAAGGTCGCGAAGGAAGAGGAAAAGCGCCTAAAAGCGAGAGAAGAAGGAACTTTCCCAGGAGATAGACCAATAAAAGACCCAGCCTATACACCGATGATATTTCCAGATGAGGAATTTGAGCCTCATGGTTGGGCAGAAATCTTAGCCACCATGGACATTGCAGTCAATGAAGAACAATGGACACCTCATTGTGATGAGGAGGGTTATGATATTTCAGTGTTCATGTGTCAGCCCTTGTTGGAAGAGTGTGATCCTAGTGAGTTCATAGAAGAAGAAGAGAATGACGATGATCTAGAATCCATTGTGATGGATACTTACTTTGACTCAGAGGAACACTACTTAGAGGACATAGGAGTGTTAACCCAAAAAGAAGAAGAACCCCTTGCGAGTATTAAAACGATAAATTCAAAGAAAGGAAGTGAAGGAGGTCAAAAGAAAAAGAAAAGAAAAGCAGTGAGACAAGAAGAGGAAGAATCATTGTTTGAAGTACCAGAAAATTTCAAGAAATATGAAGTGGAAGACCGAAAAATTTTGGTACGAATGCCTAAGAGAGAGGCCATTATGGGAGAAGCATATGACAATAAAGAAAAGACCAAAAAAAATGTAGTGACCATTGAAGGGAACGAAGAACGATGTACGTACATAGGAGATGACCTAAGTGCCAAAGAAGAAGCAGAGCTTGTAGCTCTATTAAGGGAATATAGGGATGTGTTCGCATGGCACTATAGAGACTTGAAAGGAGTAGATCCAGAGATTTGCTCTCATACGATTCCGATGACCGCTGATGCCAAGCCCACCAAACAAAAGCCCTACACATATAATGACAATTATGCAGCCAAAATAAAAGAGGAAATTGACAGGCTGATTGAAGCTGGATTCATCTATGAGATTGAGCACACTGAATGGGTGTCCCCCATTGTAGTGGTGCCCAAGAAGAATGGGAAATTGGGAGTGTGCATTAACCTTAAAAAAGTTAATGCCGCTACGATCAGAGATAGTTATCCACTTCCAATCACCGAACATCTTTTGGAGCGTGTGGCAGGCAAGGAAGTTTATAGCTTCCTTGATGGATTTTCAGGTTACAACCAAGTAGCCATTGCCCCCGAAGATCAACACAAAACGGCCTTTGCCACAGAATGGGGAATCTTTGCATTTCGTGTGATGCCATTTGGGCTCACCAATGCACCTGCAACTTTCCAAAGGCTCATGTGTCATGTCTTCAAAGAGTTCTTGCGAAAGAGCTTAGAAGTATATGTGGATGATTTATGTGCTCATTCCCAAGAAAGAAGTTACCACATCCCTGAGCTCAGACAAATCTTCAACAAGTGTAGAGATTATCGAGTGTGTCTGAACCCAGAGAAGTGTGTGTTCATGGTACGACAAGGTAAGATCCTAGGTCACATTGTTTCTAAGAATGGAATTTCAACAGATGAAGACAAAGTAAGAGCAATAGCAGAGCTGCCCAGGCCACGGAATGTTAAAGAGGTACAAGCCTTTATGGGCCATTGTGGATACTACCGTAGGTTTATCCACATGTATGCCATCATAGCTAAACCTCTTTATGGGTTGTTAACAAATTTTGAGTGGAACGAGGAATGCGAGAATTCTTTCAACGAGCTGAAAAGACGTTTGTGCACAGCACCAATATTGACTTCTCCGGATTGGAGCAAACCCTTCCATGTCCATGTAGATGCCTCCAATCATGCAATAGGATGTGTGCTAGCACAACCCACAGGTGAAGGAAACCTAGATTTGCCGATAGCATATGCTAGTAGGCAATTAAATGCAGCTGAACGAAATTATACCACAACGGAGAGGGAAGGCCTAGGTATGGTATATGCTGTGAAGAAGTTTAGACACTATCTATTGGCCAATAAGTTCAAGTTTTTCACTGATCATCAAGCTTTACTATATTTGGTCAATAAACCTTGCAATACAGGCCGCTTAGTAAGATGGTTCCTCTTACTAATGGAATACGACTTTGAAGTTGTTGTCAGGAAAGGTAGAACCCATCTTAGGGCATACCATCTTTCTCGCATCACTTCAGGAGAGCCACCGCAAGGAGTGTCTGATGAATTGCCCGATGCTTATCTGTTCAATTTAGAAGTTGTTCCTAAATGGGCAAATAAGTTGGTACCAGTCCTAACCTTCGGGCCTGCAAATAAGAATGTGAAAACAAGCAAAGAGGAAATTGTAAAATCACTAAAGTATCAAATATTGGCCGGAAGTATGTACAAGCAAGATGCCGAGGGCGTATTAGCTTGTTGTGTCGAGGACGATGAACATACTAGTTGGTTGCAACAAGCCCATGAGGGACTGCTAGGAAATCACTACCCTAAACAACGAACATTGCAGAATCTAAAACGTTTAGGAGTGTATTGGCCTAGCATGGACAAAGAAATACAAGAATGGATCCACAATTGTCCAGTGTGCCAGAAGAGACCCCCAGTGGAACATGCCACTCTTTACCACGTGTCATTAATCCCAGATTGGAGTGCTCCATCGGTTGAGTTCATGAGATCGGGAACATTACCCAATCAGGCTAGTCTTACAAGAAAACGGAGCATGGAGCAAGAGGCTCAAGACTATGCCTTAGTAGGAGACAACCTATATCGAAGAGGCAAGGATGGTTACCTAAGACTGTGCATTCATGAATCAGACTATTTGAAAGTCTTAGAAACTGCACACAGCGGTGCTGCAGGTGGACACTTTGGGCCGGACAGAGTAATTAAGACCATTCTATTCTCGGGGCTTTGGTGGCCCACTCTTCATATGGATGCACATACTTATGTGAAGAGTTGCGACACATGCCAACGTGCCCAATATCCGATAAGAAAAGATGAAATGCCCTTAAGGCCAATGATGGGAGGACGTGCATTTTCAAAGTGGGGTATAGACTTTGTAGGTCCCATCAACCCCCCAGCTAGAAACTCCCATGCAGAATACATTATTGTAGCCACAGATTACCTTACAAAGTGGGTGGAAGTAAAAGCCACGATGAAGAATGATGCTCAAACGATGGCTAAATTCCTATTCGAAAATGTGTTCACTAGATATGGGTTACCAATAGAGTTGGTTAGTGATAGAGGTACGCACTTCTTGAATGAGGTCATTGAAAATCTCCTTCAAGAATTCATGGTGACACATAAGAAGTGTGCACCCTATCACCCACAAGCTAACGGACAAGCCGAGAGCACGAATAAGATCCTGTGTAACGTATTGACGAAACTTGTAAATAATAAACGCTCTGATTGGGACAAACAACTTCATCATGCTGTTTGGGCATACCGAGTTGCCTACAAAACGGTACTCAATGCCACCCCATTTCAGATGGTCTTCGGACAGAATGCGGTGCTACCATTAGATTTCCTAATCCCAGCTTTAAGAGTAGCACAAGAGCATGAGTGGAATGGGCATGAGTTGTCCTCTAGGACCTTGGATCTAGAGCGTTTAGGTGAGACGAGGCTACGAGCAGCAGCAGGCATCTATGCTGCAAAGAAACGGCAAAAGGCATACTTTGATGCCCATGTGAAGGATAAGGGCTTGAAAGCAGGAGATCTAGTTTTAGTCTACACATTGAAACAACACGCAAGAAAGCTAGAAAAGAGAGGCTACGGACCTATGATCATTAATAGGATCTCCACGAGTGGAGCAGTACAACTAGCCACTTTAGAGGGGGATGTCCTCCCAAACTATATTAGCGGATGCAGAGTCAAGCTTTATCAGGAACCCCTCACGGAGGAGATGCTAAGCCGACTCAATACTGCTAAGCAACGTAAAGAGGAGGAAAAACGAATTCGAGAAGAAGCACAGGCAGAGGCCTTAGAGCGTATCAGACGAATGAAGTTGAGGAGACAAGGGAGGGATCAGCCTGTGACTGACACTCAAGAGTCTCCAGGCTATCACATGGCCATGTGTGAGGCTTCAGGTGAACGTACCCATAAGATAGTGGACCGACGACCTTTTGTGACCCTAGAAATAGGACAAAGAGACCGCAACACAAGCGTGAGAGCATTAATTGATTCAGGAGCAGCCACAAGTGCAGTTCGACTTTCTTATTGCCAGAAGCTGCAATTGGAGGTAAAACCCTAGAAGCATATCTGATAGGATTAGGAGGTGTTGAAACCCCTTGTATGGGAGAGGTGGATCTTCCCCTCTACATACAAGAGGTCCTCATGCCAGCAAAAGTGCTAGTGTGTGAAGACGAGGATCTGACCGAACCTCTTCTCTTAGGCCAAGACTGGATCTATGATCACGCAGTCAACCTCAACCTAAGAAGTGGACTTCTTCAGGCTTGGGTAGGCCAAAGCCGTCTCACGATTGAATTAGAAAATCAAACACTCAAACCAATAGAACAGGCACCAACTCCTGGTCCCTCCAGGAATTCACATGAAGATAACAATGTTGTGCTTGTCCAAACTTCTATGGTGCAGAGGAATGTCAATCTTACTGAAGGTTCAGGAGCCAAGAAGGAGTTCCTAACCGATCCAAAGAAGATTCTAAACGAGCAGACCGAACATCACTCTACACGAAGGAGGCTGCTGATCAAGAGGCAGGAGCGCCAACCCGTGCAACACAGAGCACCTCGGGGCGCGAAGCAGATCTGGATACGCAAGGATGGGAAACCCACAACTCTAATAGCAGACTCTCAAGAAGACAAGAAACGAGCCTCACCGTCAAGGAACGAAGTTAAGAAGCCCCCTAGGATAACCCCTAGGCATACCATTTCTATTTGGGTCCCTAAGCGGTCAATGAAGGCTACCCTTAATGCTAGACAGATATGGGTGCCCAAGGCCTGCTTACAAGCCCAAATTACTTCACCTTCAGGCACTAGGATGAAGCAACTTTCACAAGCACTCATGACCAACAACTCAGAAAATGAAAAGATACCTACACCTCTCACTATCCCCACTCCCATCAACTCTAGGAATGTCTGGAAATGGGTACCCAAAAGGTCCCAAATACATCACACCCTCATACAGAAATCTTCACCTGTCTTTAGCTCTAAGAGCTACGACTCCTCTATCAAAGTGTGGAGAATTAAACTGTGTACTAAACCCCCTGACCCTATTTTGTAAATCCGTCCACACTAACACAGGAGCATTCCGAGCCCATTGCATAACCAAAGTATGCATCTAGGATGACACTGACCTTTAATCACCACTCACACCTATCACAAACACTTCACCACTAACCACTGACCTCCGGGATTGTCATGTTAGTATTGTGAAGGGAACACCATTACATCTTGTTTCCTATGCAACACTAATGTGCCTTTCGTCTTCCAGCAGATAAGCAACCTACTCTCATGGCAACAGCGGCAGGCACAAGCTCTCAGGTAGGATCTGGTGCTCCAATCAATTGGGATGCCATGCCGGTGGAGGCCCCACCAACAGCCCGGCCTGAGGAGTTCGTGAATGTGCGGAGGATTCCTATTCCAGATCCACCAAATGGCCTAACTGAAAGAGTAAAGGGGCATTCTCACTGGTTCAATGAGATGCCAGGAGATTTGGGAGACGCGGATCACATCTGGGAATCCAAGATGGAATGTGGAGGAGTGTGGTGGACCTTCCAATTCTTCTCACGAGAATTCGAAGCATTGCAAAATGCAGCTCCACTTCAAGATATCTGGCAAAAAGCAGGATTACAAACTTATTTCAGTGCAGCTCTGCCTAAACCAGATTTCCTCAGGTGCTACTACCTAATTGCTACGTTGAAGCCGACAGGGGATAAGGATCATTCAGGCACATTCTGGGTGCCCTCCTTGTCAAATCTGGAGGAAATGAGGAAGTTCGAATTGAATGTGACTTTAATCAGGGAAGCACTTCAGATGTATGGCACGCATGTACCTTCTGACCGGGACCCCTTGATACCGGAGTCGATGAAAAGCAATAGAATCAAGAAACTAAAAGAAATGTGCGCCCTCACCCCCAACATCGCCATACCTTTGCGGATGTGCCTCCAACACTTCGCATTCCCCACTCAGGACCGTTTCACTCAACCTCACAAGAAAATATGGTATGGGCTATATCTAGCAGAGACTGGAAGCTTGCCCATTAAGATGCCGGTATGGATCTTAGACCAAGTGTATGAGGCAGGTAAGCGGGGTGTGAGGAAGCCTACTCTACATGGCTGTTGTGCGCTCACAAGAATCATCTACAAATGTCTTGCATATGATGTGCCAGTTGCCCGAGCCCTAAAGTATGCACAACTGGAGCTGTTCAAAGGGCGGAAGTCAGGGAGCCAGCTTGCAAAACGAATGCGTGGATCGCTCTCCCAGGTAACGATCCCTCAAGAAGCCACGACCGAAGCTTCTCCTTGACCAGAAGCTCAGGTCACACCTTTCACGATCCATCTTCAAGGAGTTCAAGCTAGGGAGGTGGTACAACCCGTTCCATCCGCCCCTCCACTACCTACCGATGCAGAGTTTGCATCTATGGCCACCTTCACAGAAGATCCAAACTTCGATTTTGAAAGATTCCTGCAGACGGTCCCCCTATCAGACAGTGAAGATTCCCCTGACAATGTGGATCCGGGTGCATCAGCCCAAAGAGAACAGCCACGGGGCGAGACGAGCAGAGTACATGGGGAAGAAGTGGCACAACATCCTCATGACCCAAACACACAAGTTCAGGAAGGTGCACAAAGAAATGACCCGGAAGACAGTGAAGAGGAGGCCCCTGCCTACACAGCATAACTCAGACGGCTGTACAAGACAATCAAGCAGGTACAGAGAAGACATAAGATGACAGAAGAGGCGAATAGAGCTCTAGTGAACTAGATGCTTCAAACCGAGAATGTCGACTCACACTTTGTGGAATCATTGAATCTATTGGCAGAGACATGTGGCATCGGGGAAGCATTGAGGACAATGGTCTATCAGGAAAACCCTGTCTATGATCAACGAAGGATTGATACACGGCCACGACGCGGGAAAATGATTCAAATGGAAGCCTCTACCGCCTTGCCTACTATAATTTCAGAGGATGTTCACATGACGAGCCCGAGTCCCACTGACGAACAAGAGGTAATTACACACGTACCATCTCCACTGCCACCTTCCATCCACCCTTCAGAACCCTTCTCCACTATTCCTCCTGAACAACCGATATCCACCCATCACGAAACCATTGTACACACCTCCATTTTTACATCCTTCCCTTTACCCACATCCAACACTTCCACCCAAATTTTTGAACCTCACACCGGTCATCCGACCATCGATCAAACCATAATAGGTCACCCTTCCTATCTCCCCGCCCTTGGACAACCACTTGCCAATAGCCAGACCTCATCCCATCCTTTTCCATTCACCCACACCCAAACCCTATCCACCACTCCCCTAGCAACTGCCTCACACTCAACCCAAGTCACACAACCCTCATTCTGGACAAACCTTGTAAATATACTCCAACAGGTGGATAATTATAATAAAAAGTCCCTTTCCCAACCCCACTCCCCCACATTCACTGCCACCACTATCACACCGCCCACCATTCCTGTATTCACAGTGCACGAATCACACACTCTCACGTCCGATCCCATGGACATCTCACCATCCACAGGATCACCCACCACCACTGTTATTCCAACATCACCACGTATCATTTCACGCACGTCGCCATTTCCAAGCACTGTAGGCACAACATCCACTTTTCCCTTTCCCATCTCCCGACCCCTTGCATCTTCCACCTTTACCCCTGCACCCACTTCATTTAGTCATGCACTCAACACCATGCTCGAAGCTGCTGCCCAACTTAAACAGGAATACAGGTTACTAGAAGAAAACAATAAAGAACTCTGTACTTTGTCAGCCCATCTCCAGGCACGAGTCACTGCCCTAGAGTTATCTAATACGGAATTACAGCAGGAGGTGACTACCGTCCAACAATATCAGGTGGAGCTCGAGTCCACACATATAGAGAAGAGTAGGGTAACTGAAGAACAACTTAGAGATCAGCTAGCCCGTAACGCTAGACTACAACGAAACATGGCTCTACTCCGACGCCATTTAGCGGCTGCTCAAGAAGAAAACAAAAGACTACAGCAACAAAATCAAGAAAACCTCGAAGCAGCTATGGAAAATACTCCAGGGGCACCCATTGACCCGGCTAAATTCCAAGCCATCCCCTCAGAGAATATACAACAAATATTAGAAACCTATGCCACTCTCCTAGAAGCTCATGATCAGCTTGCTGACCAAGTCAAAGACCTACAAAAAGCCCAAGTGCCTGTACCACACCAACAAGAACCTAAAGAGATGGCCAACGCTGCAACCTCACCAGAGCCGGAATTATCAGTAACCAATGAAGTACTTGAGCTAAGGCAACAGGTTGCAGAGTTGAAAATCAAGTTGTTACAATATGAATGACCTCCTTCCCCACCTGAGCAACCCATAGAAGAAGAAGCAGTTATTATTCCAGTGGAGGAAGCATTTGAAGAGAACTATGAGCCTCAACCTTTTCCCGGAGGCACAATCACTGAGGAGGGACAGGACACTTATGAGGAACCCCCATCGGCATGGATGAAACAGGTAGAAGAAATGGGGCAGACTCATGAAGAACGTATCTCCTACCAGATGTTGGCCATGAAGACCATTGAAGAAACCATACTTCAATCAGACTACTTCAGACATCTGGCCCCTAGAAGACTAATAACCAGCTCAGAATTACAATATAAGCCATACTTTGTACTGTTGGCAGACTACAACGCCGAGATCAAACGTAAGACCAACAAGTACCCAACTTTTGCAACACAATTTGAACTTGAGGACATTCCAGAGGAGGCGCGCAAAGGGAAAATACACCAACCCATCTGGAGGCAAAAGCTATTGGAAACCTATCCCGAGATGCTACGGACATGGGACCACGCACCCATGCATTTGAAGTATAACAATTGCTATGGACCAGTGCAACGGAGAAGAACATGGAAGTCATTCGCCATCAAGGTCAAGAACAACGCCAATTGCAAAGAATGGCTCAATTACCCTGCCATTGCACCCCCAAATGGCACGCCTACTGTAGCCTACATGATGGCTACCATCAGACATTGGCTTCCACGCCTCCACCCTATGCCAGATGTGGCTGCCCAGATGATGCTCAAGATCTTCGATATGATGCAGGTTGTGCTCAAAACTTTCCGAAATGTCTGTCATATTCAACCTCCGATTCCCGGGTTTGTTAATGGTAATTATGACCTGCTATATGATATGAGCACCACCCCGAGCATACGAGTTGCTTATGCATGGCACGCACGCATCAGATATCTCCCTGCCTGCTACAAGCAAACTTTCGATGAAATGTTCACCACGGGGTTCTGGGAAGCACACTTAGAGGTGTTCGCGCCACGGCCCACCCATTTGTTACACCTCTTTGCATGCGAACAAACGATGCACTCAGAACTCTACACAACGCCACAGCCGGACATACCGGGCCCAGTCAAGTGGGATACCCTGCAGAGAGACCTGATCCGAGGGCTGCGAATCAAAGAACATGATGTGGGAGCTGACATTCTCCAGGACTATATTGATCAACCCGCAGATCAAAGGTCTGTCAGAGGCGACAGACCCTAGGGGGGGGAGAGTGTTGACAGTATACGGGAAGAAGCAAGTACGGACACACATGCAGATCTAGCACTGAGGCAACCCTTCATTTTTTTCAAAACCCTCACATCATTTTAAAGTGATTCTCATCACTACAAACCCTTGTAAATATCATTTCACCTTTTTGTAGCTCCATTTTGTACAAGCCGAGGAGTCCTCGAGCTTGGGGAGCCTTAGAAGTAGTTGCCTGCCAATTTTCATAATTTTTAGATCTCGTTTGGGCCCTCAAATAAGCCCTGGAACCTAATTTTTAACTAGGCCGGACACTAGGTCTGGACAGGGCCAAAGCTAGTCAAAAATTATAAATAGAGCTAGAGAGCTCATTTTTGGGCTAGCTTCTTGTAGTTTGAGCTTGTATGAGAACTTTGTTGCAATAGAAGTGATTCCATTGTCTTACTCTCTTTGTTCTTCCCGTGTGTGCGCGTGTGCGTGTATGTGTGTGCATGCTTGTGTGCTTCTCACTCACGCACTTGTGCTTCCACTTGCTCGTGGTCTTCATACCATCCTCACGTCTTCCCGGATTGACATTAAAGGAGGTGCTACTCATCACTGAGCTACACTAGGTTATCCACAAATTAGTTTGAGAGGGCCAAAAGAGAGAACCTGTGCTTTAGGTGTTTGTCTCCTAGCCATTCACAGTGGAATTGTCCACTCAAGAAGGGGGAAGAGAAGAAGAAGGGACCAGAGACTAGTACGACCCCCGAAAAGGGCAAAAAGGCGGTCCACCTAGTGTAGACCCTTCTTATTCATGGGAGCTCTAGCTCCAAGGGAGTGGAGGTGATGCACGAGGATATAGAGCACACCTATTGTTTGACTCAGTCATTGTGGTCACATCAGTTTGGACCACATGACCTAGTTAAAATGCATGGTAATGTATACGGGACTAGGGTGCGGGTCATGATAGATGACTCTGCCACTCATAACTTTATAAATTATGCTTTGGTCAAGAAATTAAAGATTTCCCAGTAGCCCAATGCACATAAATACATTGTATCTATGATGCAAGGGCAAGATAAGAGGGTATGGGATACTATGGTATCCAATTTGGAAGTCAAGATGCAAGACTATACAGATTATATGGACTTCCAAATTATGAATATGGAGAGGATAGACCTTGTGTTAGGAAGAGAGTGGCTATGGGGGTTGGGAGACACATTTAAACGAAGCTATCAAAATAACACACTTGAATTTGAAAAGAATGGAAGTAAAGTTTGTATTCAGGGAGATAGAGATGTACCTAGTGCACCTCTCATTTCATCATTAGAGTTCTATAATATTTGTTATTCTCACCATGTATAGGACATGTTTTTATTGTATAGTCATGATATGGAGCATTGTATAGACAGCTCATCTGATGTATATTTTCATGCTAGGAATGTAAATATGGACAGGACTTTCTACTATTCTTTTTTGCAAGAGTGTGTGGTTAAAAGTTTTAAGGATCTTATGTTTGAGTATAGAGATGTTTTTCCCACTGACTTACCTAGAGGGCTACCACCTAAGAGAGGGGACATTGACCATGCCATTGAAGTTGTTACTAACACTAACCCTATTTGCAGGCCACCATATAGGCTTAGTGTTTCTCAACATGAGGAGGTTAAGAGGCAATTGCAGGATTATTTTTGATGGGCTTCATTAAACCTAGTAACTCACCTTGGGCATCACCAATGCTACAAGTTAAAAAGAAAGATGGCTCTATGAGACTATGTATAGGTTATAGAGCACTTAATAAGGTAACTATCAAAAACAGGTTTCCAATGCCTAGATTGGAAGATCTATTTGATCAGTTACATCAAGCTAGGTATTTTACCAAGCTTGACCTTAGATCAGGATATCATCAAATCAGGATTAGGGTAGAGGATGTCCCTAAGACTGCATTTAGGACTAGATATGGGCACTATGAGTTTTTGGTGATGCCTTTTGGTCTCTCCAATGATCCTGCCAGTTTCATGAATAGTGTTTTACAGCCCTATCTAGGACACTTTGTAGTAGAATTTTTGGATGACTGTATAGTGCATCAGAAGAAGAGCACTTGGAACACTTAAGAAAGGTATTTCAAGTACTAATGGAAAATTCACTCTTTGCTAAGGAGTCAAAGTGTGAATTTTTCAAGACAGAGGCTAGATACCTTGGGTATATAGTCTCCCCGGATGGAATCCAGATGGATCTTGAAAAAGTAAGGGCTATTATGGAATGGACACATCCAAGGAACCTGGAAGAGCTGCAGATCTTCCTAGGTTTATCAGGTTTCTATCAAAGATTCATTAAGAACTATGCCAAAATTGTTGTCCCAAGGACGAAACAGCTTAAACAAAAAGGGAAAGCCTTTCATTGGGGAGACAAAAAGAAGAAAAGTATGGAGAAATTGAAAGTAGCAATCGCTACAGCTCCACTTTTACATATAGCAGATCCCAACAAACCATTTGTGGTTGAGACTGACGCGAGTGATTTTGCCATAGGAGCAGTTTTAGTTTAGGATGGTTGACCGGTAGCTTTTGAGAGTAAAAAACTAGAACCGGCTCAGAAGAATTACTCTGTCTATGAGAAGGAGTTGTATGCTATTGTCCATGCTTTGAAAAAGTGGCATCATTATTTATATGGTGCCAAAGTCACGATAGTGTTTGATCAAGAGAGCATCAAGTGGCTCTCTAATCAAACAGACCTTAAAGGTCATAAGGCCCAATGAGCAGAGACCCTTCAGGAGTTTGATTATGAGCTTAGGTATAGGAAGGGAAAGTTTAATGTAGTGGCTGGTTCACCTAGCCGCATGCCTATGCTCAATGGACTGAGTTTTACTCAGATCACTAGTGAGCTACTTGAGTCCATTAGAGGAAAATGTAGGCTTGATCTTGCATATTTCGAGATTTGGGAAGCCATAGAGAATGGGGATCGTGATATATGGGTTTCCCAGTGAAGTTTCGATGGGTACTCAAGAGGGATTCAAGTGGAAGAACTACAGTGTCCATGATGGATATCTGTTATACAAAGGTAAGGTGTGTGTCCCTAGAGATCTTGAGATGAGACGGCACCTAGTGCGGGACACCGAGGAGTTAACAAGACTTATGATCTTGTTAAGAGGCAGTTTTATTGGCATGGACTTCATAAGGACGTCCTAGAGTATGTGCTTAAGTGCACTAAATGCCAGTCAACAAAGCTGAGAGGTTGAGGATTGGAGGACTACTCCACCCATTGGATATTCCTAATGGGAAGTGGGAGAGTATCTCCATGGACTTTATAGTCGGATTACCTAAGACACAAAGAGGGCACGACTCAGTCTAGGTAATTGTGGATAGCTTAACCAAAATGGCTAGGTTTATTCGGACACGTACTAAAGTGAAGACACCAGAGTTGGCTAGACTCTTTGTAGAGAACCTATACCGGTCATATGGTCTTCTTTTAGACATAGTTTCCGATTGGGATAGGAAGTTTACTAGCCACTTTTGGAGAGCGGTCTTCAAAAGGTTGGACACAAAACTTAGCATGAGTACAACCGAGCATCCACAGTCGGATGGGCAAACAAAGAGGGTTAACCAAATCCTAGAGGATATGCTTCGAGCATATGTGAATGAAAGGCAAACTAATTGGGAAGAGTACTTACCTATAGTAGAGTTTGCATATAATAGTGCCAAGCACTCTTCCACTAGACATAGTCCATTTATGCTTATGTATGGGTTTCAGCCAAGAGCTCCTTATGCATTAGGCTTGCAGAATGAGAAAGTTCGAGCTGCAAAGGACTTCTTGGAAGAGATGAATGATATGCTTAGGCTTGCTAAGGACATCATTAGGAGAGCTCAAGATAGAGCTAGAGCCTATGCTGACCCTCAAAGGAGAGATATCAACTTTGAGGTGGGAGAGCAAGTCTATCTTAGAGTTCCACCTAGGTCTGAAACCATGAAGATGGGACCCTATCCAAAACTATCTCCTAGGTATTGTGGACCTTTGCAAATACTTAAGAGAATAGGAAAGATGCCTTGCCAGCTCCAACTTCCAGAGAATAGTCAAATCCATCCAGTTTTTCATGTTAGTCAGCTTAAGAAAAGGTTGGGTGAATCTGACAACCTCATTCTAGATAGTGAGGTAGTAGAGCCTATTTCTATTCAATCTATTCCACATGAGCCTGAAAGCATACTACGCACTCAAGAGAAACGGAGGAGAAGTCACTTATATAAAGAGTGTCTAGTAAAGTGGAAAGATAGTTCATAAGATAGTGTTACATGGGAGTGGGTTAGCACCCTTCAGAGACGATTTTAGACTACCTCCCCAAGAGTCTTCTTAAGGGGAAGGATATGGGGAAACAACACGGAGACATGATCATGTATTTTTATACATGGGGATTTACTTGGAGTACTATTTCATTGATTATCTCTTTATTTAGACCTTCCAATACCATTTTTGAGGACAAAAATGGAGTTAAGGGGAAGGAAATGCTATATGGAGTTACCTTTGAGAGAGGTGTGAACCACCTCTTAATTCATTTAGATGGGCTCACACATGAGTGCCATGTGGCACCCATGTGTAGAGCCATGGGTCACTCATTAATTATGGTAAGAGAGAGAGAGAGAGTCCTTTCTGGATTGTAGTACACGGCTGGCGATAGGAATAGAGAGAGTATCCGTGCATATTGTCTTCCTCGAGTAGTGTGCTGAGAACAGAGAACCCATCACTCAAAAAGAGGGGTTTTCATCAGAGTCTACAACCAAGCTCAAGGAAATCATCTCTGCAATCTGACTGAGAAAACTAAGAGATATGGCAGTGAATAATACACTTCATAAGAACATGAAGATATGAACTCAAATGATTATGAAAATGAAAGTATGTTGATTGTACAATACAATGGACTTACTGATACATATGTGTGCCATGAAACCACACCTTGATATGGCATAAAGCTAAGCTCTTGGAGGTCTTCACATAACCACGACTAAAACTGCCATATATTTATAGTTAATCATGGGAGCCTAACTTCCCTCAATCACTCCTCAATCTATTAGTGATTGATTTGATTCTCTACCATCAATCACAAATTCATGGCTTCTCTTTCCTCTTTTGATCAAGTGGACTCAACCACTTAAGATTCTTTCACTTTTACATCAAGTAAAACTTCAAAAAGTTACAAGAGGTAGTTCACAAGTGAAATTTACATTGTCTTCATTTTAAAGCTTCATCTATGACTTTGTGGCACTCAAGCCAATACTTATGCTTGTCATAGACTTGCTCCAACAACTCCCCCTCAAACCAAGTATGCTTGAGGTCTTCAATCCTCCAAGATTACTTGCAAACCTATCATAGCCTTGAATTTGCAAAGCTTTGTACCATCCAATGATTTGGTTAGAATGTCGGCACATTGTTGATGTGTCGACACATATGATATTTGAATCTCCTTGCTCACAATCTTCTCTCTTACATAGTGATAATGAACTTCAATATGTTTAGTCCTTGCATGAAAAATTGGATTAGCAGCTAAGTGAATAGAGCTCATATTGTCACCAAGAATAGTTGGAGTGCCAAATTCCAATCCAAGATTTGTGAATAGTGTCTTCATCCACATAGCTTCTTGAGTAGCTATGGCAAGACCTCTGTATTCAGGTTCAGTAGAAGAGAGAGCAACTGTGGGTTGCTTCTTGGATGACCATGAAACAAGTTTTGAACCTGCAAAGGTAAGATAACCTGAGGTGCTCCTTCTGTCTTCCTTGGAGCCAGCCCAATCTGCATCAGAGAACAATTTCAAACTTAAATCAGATACATAAGGGTAATATAACCCCTCATTCATGGTCCCTTTGAGATATTTGAGTATCCTCTTGGCAGCCTCCACGTGAGGTTTCCTGGGTGTGTGCATAAATTGACTTAACACACTCACGCTATAACATATATCAACCCTTGTCAATGTGGCATAGTTCAAACTACCCACAAGGCTTTGATAACCTATCACATCTTCTATGAGTTCACCTTCATGTGAGCTCAATCTATGATTAACCTCCATTGGAGTACCTACAATCCTACAATCTTGCATCTTGAATTTTTCCAACATGTCTTTAATGTACTTTCTTTGAGTAAGAAACAAACCATGATCTTTGTAGACAAATTCCAATCCTAAGAAGTAGGTAAGTGAACCCAAATCACTTATCTTGAACTCTTCCCTCATCTGTTCTTTGATTCTCTTCATGCCATCTGTATCATTTCCTGTAAGTATAATATCATCTACATACATAGACAAATAGATGACTTCAAAATTACTCCTTTTTATGAATAGTGATGGATCTGCCTTGCTAGGTTGAAATCCTTTGTCCTGCAAGAATGACACAAGCTTGTGATTCCAAGCCCTTAGGGCTTGTTTGAGTTCATATAAAGCTTTATTAAGTTTACACACATAATCAGGATATATGTGATTCTCAAACCAGGTGGTTGTGCCATATATACCTCTTTTGTTATCCATCCATTAAGAAATGCATTTTTTACATCCAATTGAAGTGTCTTCATCTTGGAAGAGGCAATACTAAGCAAAACCCTAATAGTAGGCATCTTTGCCACAGGAGAGAAGGTCTCCTCATAATCGATTCCCTAAGTTTGTGCAAAGCCTTTTTCCACAAGCCTTGCCTTATACCTGTTAATGGAGCTATCTGAGTTCTTCTTCAATTTGTAGATCAACCTTGAGCCTATCACTTTCTTGATGGAGACTTGGGAACCAATTCCCAAGTGTTATTCTCCTCAAGAGCTTCAATTTCTTCTTCCATTGCATGCCTCCATTCTGATTTCTTCTTTGCTTCCTCAAATGTTGAAGGTTCCTCTTGCTTTATGTCCTGTACTAGATAGATTGAATGTTTAATGACTAGAGAAGTATCAAACCCATACCTTTTTGGCTTTATTTTCTCCCTCATGGACCTTCTTAGGCCATGATGTGATGATTCTACCTCTTGTCCAAGTTCCTATATTTTTGCTTTATCTTTAAACTTCCACATTTTGATTTTTTCATACTGAGTTGCTTCATCATCGTCTGAGGTACCTTGCTCTTCAACTTTAGAAGAAATATCCTTAACAAGTTTTGGAAAATCTTCTTCAAGATCATAAGGTAGGTTGACCTTTCTATATGAATCTTCATACCAAGAACTATTCTCATCAAATACTACATCTCTACTCACCATGAATCCTTTGGTTGTTGGGTTGTATAATCTGTAGCCTGTTTGATTGTTTTCATATCCAATGAAGACACACCTTTCTTCTTTGGGATCCATCTTGCCTCTAAACTGTGAAGGAACATGAGCAAAAGCAAAACATCCAAAAATCTTACAATGATCCAAGCTTGGTCTTCTTCCATTCCAAGCCTCATATGGTGTCATGCCATCAAGTGATTTTGAAGGTAACCTGTTAATCAAATAAATGACTGTGGATATAGCCTCAACCCATAAGTAATTAGGTAAGTACTTTTCATTTAGCATAGACCTTGCAGCTTCAACAATTGTCCTATTCCTTCTTTCTGCCACTCCATTTTGCTCAGGAGTGTACCTTGTAGTGATCTCTCTTTTGATTCCTCTTTCTTGAAGAAAGGAGTCAAATTCATGGGAGAAGTATTCTCCCCCTCCATCTGACCTTAGCCTTTTTAGTGTTTTATCTGTTTGATTCTCCACAAGAGCCAAATATCTTTTGAAGGATGAAAAGACTTCATCTTTATGTTTCATAAAGTATAATACAGTCCACCCACTGCAATAATCAATGAAGGAGACATAATACCTTGATCCAGATATTGAAGCATCCTTGCTAGGTCCCCATACATCTGTATGAACCAACTCCAAGAGATCTCCATGCATATATCCTTTCTTCATGAATGGTAACCTATGAGACTTTCCAAATTGACATGCACTACACTTATAAATCATGTGTTGTTTTGACAAGTTAGGGAGTCCAAGTACACTTTGGTCCCTGCAAATTTGCTTTAATGATCTTTCACCAATATGTGCTAACCTTTTGTGCCATACTTCCAATTTTGTGAGTGTCTGACTACCATAATTAAAGAGAGCAATGTTTCTAGTGTCTTGTAATTCAAATGCGAACAATCTACCTGTCTTTTTACCTTTTGTAATTCTTCTAAATCCTTGACTTGGATCTTCAACAAATGCTCCTGTTATTGTGAACCTAACTTGCAACCCTTTCTCTACTATCTGCCCAACACTTATCAAATTCTTTGAAATGGTAGGGACATAGAGTACCTTACTGAGTAAGTTGATGTTTCCATCAGGTGCTTTGACATTTCTTATTTTCTCCACAAGGTGTCTTGTATCATCTCCTATTTGTACCTCATGCTTGTTCCTTGGATCTTCTAAATATGATAGGAGGGCCACATTTCCTGCCACATGATTTGAACAACCTGAATCAATGTAGAAAACATGCTCATCAGATTTACATTGTGGCATGGCCATATTCATGATTAGCAATGAGTCCTCTTGATTTGAGTCTTCTGTGTAGTAATTGAAGTCTCTTCTTCCCCTATTGCCTCATTGATAGTTTGAATGGTTGTAATTGTTGTAGTTGCCATGGTAATTGTTGAAACTTCCTCTTGAGTAGCCATAATTTCCTCTATTGTAGCCTCTGCCTCTTTGATTCCTGGAATTCCTAAAGGAATTTTCAGTTGTATGATTAGTTAATCCACAAATAGAGCATGGATTAGAGTCTTGGGATCTGCCTCTACCTCTACCATGTCTTCCTCTATGTGCATAGTTAGCTTGATGTGTACCTGCTTCATCATCCACTTTCTTTCCTCTTCCTTTGTTTTTTTTGGACTTGCTCAGTTATCAGTATACAAAGCTGAAGATTGATTACCTTTGGAGCTTTCTCCATTCTTGATAAGCTTTGCCTCTTGAGTAAGTAGTTGTCCTATGAGTGTGTTGAAATCTGGTACATGCATATCCATGTATAGATCCATAGTTGTGGTGAATGCTTCCCACTTGTCATCTGCCTTCAAGCAATTGATGACCTGCCTTACAATTTTCTCTTCATCTATTACCTCTCCAATTCTTCCCAACTGATCTGCTATGTCCTTGAGCTTTGTGACAACATCAGTCACATTTTTTTTGGGAGCTTTCTTGAGATTTGTGAATTCTGGCCATAGTTGATGCTTCCTAGCCTTTGTACTTGAAGAGAACAAGGTTTCAAGTGCATTCCACACTTACTGAGATGTTTTACAACTTCTAATGTGAGGCAACAAAAAATCTGAGATAGAGTTGAGGAGATAAGACCTTGCAAGTGCATCCTTGGAGCACCATGTGCTCAATCTTTCTTGCTCTTCTTGTGTTGGTTGACTTTTGTTCTTGAAACTTGGAATAACTTCATCTCCAACTATACAACCATATAAATTCCTTCCTTGAAGTTAAGCTTCCATCCTTAATGATTGTGTACCTCATGTGTACCTAAGAACCAACTTAGGGACTTGTGGAGAAAGAGACTATACCTCAATCCCCCTCAAGTACATATAGTGGGGATTCACGCTCTAATTATCAATCCGATGAGTATCAAAACCTAGCCGAGTGTATGAAGACATGCATTCAAATGACGATCAATGCAAATGAATTACTCAAAGAGTGCAAACAAAGCAAAGACTAATCCAAACACGCTTCAACTATCAGTCATGGTGTCACGATACTTGGAACATCAGCCAATAGTAAATTGAACTTTTCTCTCAGCTTCGAACTTCAAATATAGTGAATAGCATATGCATTTCGAAGCTCTCGAGAAGACGCATCCAATGGCGGTTTTCACTCAATTCTAACGCTTCTACTTCAAGTTATGAGCAAAATACTGATTCACGGGAAAGACCTTCCTACACTTCAACACTTCCTATACTTCACACACACCTTAACAACAGTAAACAAACACTTTCATGGATAGAAAACACTTCCCTACACTCTTTCCAAGCAATACACAAGCATACAAGCTCACAAAGAAGAAGATACAGAGAGGAGAAGACAGAAATTCGAATTTCTGTGCTCTTGATTCTCACAATGGCAAAAAGTGTTTACAAAGAGTCACAAATTGACTTATATACTTGTGCCCTAAAAATGGTCATTTCAAACAAGAGATCGGCACTTTATTCACTAAAAGACTAATTTCCTACTAATTTACATGGGTAAGCTTCTAATCTTCTGTGGGGATGCATCTAGAGGACTCCTCTAGTGCATTTACATCGGAAAATATATTATATGAATGGTTATAATACAAAAATTGGGTGTCCAAATTGGAAAAATTTTGGGGCGCTTCTTTTTCTCTGCCTTGTGCTTTCTTTGCTCTGCAACACTCTCCCCCTCTTTGTCTTTGTCGTCCCTTGACATGCTTTATCTTCTCATTGGCTGCTTGTTTAAGTCTTTTGAGTGCACGCATCCAGTGGTCGAAGAAGCAATAAGGACCGTCAGACAATTGGTTATCTTACCCGAGGTTTGTCCTTTGCTTCTGTCTTCGGCTTACTTTAAGAGGTCTGAATACACGCACCCAGTGGTCGAAGAAGCAATAAGGACCTTCAACGAATTTGTTATTTTATCCGATCTATGTCCTTTGCTTCTGTTTTGCCCCTTGGTATTCCGTATATCACATATCTGGGTTGCTGTATTCAGTTGGGTTGCCACGCACGCCACCAGTGACCTATGTCTTGCTTGTGGTACTCTGATTTGTCTTGGTTGCAAACATGTGACCCTGTTGTATTGCTTTGAGCCTGTTTATTTTCTTTTCACCGCACGCTATTAGCGGAAGGATTAGTACCTGCCAATTATTGTCTTGCACTTCTTCATGGATACTTTCCTGGCCTTGGTCCCTCCTTCCACTTACGTGCTTTTCCATGATGCGTGCCCCTGCGGGGCTCTGTGCACAGATGGGTGTTGTGCCCCTGTGGGGCTTCTTGCAGAGATATGTCTTCAAATATTACATTTTTAGTGAAGCTTCTTTCGTTGTCTTCTTCTTTTCTTCTTTTTGCTTGATTCTCCCTGAACACTGCCCCCTCTTGAACTCTGTCGTCCCCGACAGGCTTTGACAGTCGACGGGAGTATGTTCTATATACTTTTTGCTCTGTTTCATTAAGCAGATTGGCTTCATGTATCATTAGCTGTTTCCACTGTTCAGCTTTTACTCCATCGTTAGGTGGTTGTCTATGATCAGCAAAAAAACTAAGTTCATATGCCACTAATCTTGCATTTAGTTTAGGTGACATCTTCAAAAAGATTTCTGAATCTATTTCAAAAAACCCTGTAAAAAACGCTTCTTTGAAAGTTTGCATATAGGTACTTGGCAAAAACATGAGTCTGGAGTAATAAGCCATTATTGTAGGACGGCTAGGCATGACGGACATATAAAAAATAAGGATATTTGTTCCCTGGTTAATTCCAATAAAGTTCAGAAATGTATATGCCGCATGCTTGAAGACCTTCAATACTGTAAGTATCATATTGAGTATTTTATTTGTCAGCTTGATAGTTAAATCTGGTACGGTAGCATATGTCTGCAGCCAAAATTCGATTGTCTTTACCATGTAATCTTTTGTAGGTAAATAATTATGTAGTGGACTTGAAAGTAGCGGATAGTTTAACCACTGTTTATTGATTACACCGGTCTTTTGCATATCCAAAAATTTGCGTGCTTCATTGTGACGTGGCGTTGGGCAAAAAGAAGGGTTTACCTGTAGTAAATATGGTGCTGCTTGCCAATGCACTCGTAGTGTATGATTTTTCTCCAAAAATTTCCTTCTCCAAACAGGTTGTGCAGCTTCAAATTCTTCTTGAGTGTAAGCGAATGTGTCATGTTTGAAGTTTAGCTGCTCGTCTGGATTTTTCTGTGTAATCTTCTTTACATATTGTCTTGTTTTCTCTTTCATCAGTCCGTAGGGAATGTTGAAAGGCTTCATAATCATGTCCAAGTCTTTACCCTTGATCTTCGCTTCCTTCATGACTTTGATGACTTCATTTTCAAAATTTTCTGTCAACCGGGACACCAATAGTGCCCGTTCCTTCTGACCTATTTCTGCAGTGTATGGCATTGGATGATCATCATGTATGTCCGCCATCTGCTCGTGTATTAGAGAATTATAAGTCGGGGGAGATAGAGGACGTACCTCTACCTTGTCAGTAGGATTCTCTTTTGTTGGCTCTACTGGTGTCCCGATTGGTGCTTTCTGCTTTACTTGGATCTCTAACTGTGCTATACGTTCCGTCTTCTCTTTACTTTCTTGCATGGCTGCTCTGAGTGCTTCTTTCGCTGCAAGCAGCTCATTGCCAATTTCTGCTACGTGATCCATATTTTCACTGTAGCTTGCTGCAAGTTTTCCATGGGCTGTATTCAACTGCTTTTTTAGCTCATTTGTTTCTTGAATGTACTTACGTTCCCATTCTTCTCTCAATTCTTGCTCTTGTTTCAGCAAATCTGCATATTTCTCGATTTGAGCTTTTAATTCTCCCTAATCAAGATCCATTGTCTCTTGTTTTTTGATGGGTTGATCATATAACAATGACTTCATCAGTTCTTTATTTCTATTTCGTAAAGTTTCATTCTCCTCCATGTATACCTTCAGTTGTGTTTCAAGCAGATGACTTCTAGCTTTTATGCGCTCTTTGTCGGCCTCGCTGGCTTCATGTAATCTTTGTAAGTCCATTAATTGTGCATGGAGTTGAGGATGTTGGGTCATCAATGTGTCACATTGTGTTTTTACCTCAAGTAACTCCATTTCTTTGACAACAATATCTTTTTGTGCCTGGATTAATTGTGCGGATAGTTGTTCACTCATAATTTGGAACTGATTCTTTTCCCTCATAGCTTTTTCGTAGTCTGCATCTGTATCCATCATCTATTGCTATGTATCCATGGCCGTTTGTATCATCTGCTTGACCACAGGCTTTAATTGTGTGACATCCACATTTAACCATGTTTTAGGAATACTCGGTTCTGCTCCTATTGTCACATCTTTTCCTTGTGCTATGTGTAATGTAGTGTCATGGGGCTGCCGAATGTGTAGTTGTATCCTTGGCTCAGCCTCCATGTGGTTGATTTTGCCTTGAGGAGTGTCATCCGGTACTTCAATTACAATTTTCTCTTCATTTTTGTGTAGGTCTGAATCTGTGTTTAATGGAGTTTGCATTTCTTCCTTGACAGGTGGCATTACTTCTTTATTTGATATGGTAGCTTCTTTGATACTAATCTTTGTTGTATCATTCAATTGAATGACATGATCTAGTTCCTTGGGTTCTTGGCTCTTGGTTTGTCCCTTTTGGTTGTCTGGCGTGACTTCGACTTCATTAATCTCTGTCCATTCTTCCTCGTTAGTTTCTGTCCTTATGTCGGTGTCCAAAGTATCTTTTTCAGGACTAGATTCTTCATTGGAGCTTGAATCTTCTAAGCCCAGTGCTTTGTATCTGGCGGCTTGTTCTGGGGTCTTTTCTTTACTCCATTGTTGCTTCTCTTGACTTGCTTGTCTGTAATGATGACCTTGAACATTTAAATTTACTTGCCCTTGCATGTACTGATGTGTCTCTTCTAGGGCTGCGGAGAGGTCTCTCTTGGTGATTGGTATTTGGGCTATAGGAATCTTCGGCAAAGTATGTGTCCTCTTTGATTGAGGTGTCGCTTGGGCTTCTTCCTCTCTAAGGCGCTTTGTACCCCTCATGGGTTTCTATGAACTGGTTCCTACTTCTTCAACAACGATAGCTGCTTTCTTTTTCTTGGGAATCGTAGCGAACTTGGCATATTGGGCTAACCCCTCCGAGGTTGGCATCTCACACAGGCAGTTTGTCATATCAAGTGCCTCATAGATGAGTAAGGTCAAAGCTGAACTGCCATTGAGAAACTTTTTCTGGCCCCACTTCTTCTTGGCTTCAAACAATCGGTCTTGAACATAATGCGTCATGTTTACTTTATTTCCGACTTGCCTCATAGCATGTGATAATAGTTGTACGACAATCTTTTGAGGTGCTGTGTATCTATGCATACTAGGAAAACAAAAGTGCTGATGCACTAAGCAGACAACATCTTCAATATCCGTTCTGTTGATATCCAAAAAGGATCTCTTTTTTGGATCATGACATTCCTCCTTGACATTGGTGATTCCTTCTTGATTCCATCTGAAAGCTTTGTTGATTAACTCTTGAGTGAATGTATACAGCTTGCTTTGTCTTTCGGCATCCAAATCTGCTTTATTTTGTTGGGAGAAGTCGTGTTCCCAACCCTCCTGACGACTGTGATGCTTCTCATCTGGTGCTTCTTCTTTGTCTGCTTTTTGAATCTTGGAATGACAAGTGAATTGTATGTAGACTCCAGCTCTGTCCTGTAGTAGTTCATCTTTGGTTGTCTTGTCTTTAGACCATCCCAATTCTCCTTATGCAATGGTTCCTTCTTTCTGGTGATTGCCCTTTGAGTACATGACTTGGGAATCCATATTTGAGTTCGGTCTGACTGGGCGGCTATCATCTTCTTTGGAACCCATATTCTAGCAATTTGTTGGGGACGTCGATGTCCAAAGTAATTTGTCTCCTTTTTCAATGGATTGTTTTGATGTTGCTGATGTTTCTGTTGTAGAAGATATGTAGCTACCTGATCCTTCCTTATCCAAGATTGTCGAGTGTAAGGAATGGGATATGTTCGAATAGGTGCCGACTTATGATTGCCTGGAGAACTGGTCTCGCTTGTGCTTGGTTCTTTGCTAAGGTTGTTTTCAGATAGAATGAAACTCTTGTGACTTGCTAGAGTAGAGGATGGTGTGCAAGTAGAATTCGGTGTGTCCTCACATGAAGTACTCGATGAAGGGGTATCCATAGTGCTAGTGAACATGCATTCGTCACTGTATTCATTTGAATGAGTTTTCGGGGCTATATCCTTGGCTTTGATTGGTCGTTCGTCTAACATGATGAATACCTCTCGATGTCCTATCTTGGCTGAGATATATCCTAAGGCCAATTGGATAGTCACTTCATATTCGTATATCCAGTCTTGACCTAGCACTAGGTCTTCGAGTAAGTCCTGATCATGACATACTAAGAGCTTCTGTTCCATAGTATTGTTTCCAATATGTAGAGGTAAGGTTATTTCACCCATACATTGAGTAATTGTTCCCCCTATTCCTATCAATTGTGCCTTTGATGGACGTAATTCCTCCTTGAGTTTTTGAGTCAATGAAAGTTTGATACAACTTATGGCGGCTCCTGTGTCAATGAGAGCATCCACTAAGTGGTATTCCTTTTTTCCTGCTCCCACATTCAAATATGGTTGTGTCCTCTGTTGACCTAGGTTTTCAGTGGCTCTAAAATTAGCCATTGGGATGAGTTCTTCTCCTAGTCGATATCTCTCATCTCTCTCTCTCTCATCCACTCTTTTCGTTTCTTGATTCGTTCTAGTGCTTCCTGTCTCGCTTCTTCTCGTATCCTTTCCTCCTCGATGCGTCTATTCTTGCCCTTGATTAATCGTGACATTGTTTCTTTAGTCAATGGTTCTAGATATTTTTTCACTCGACACCCACTGATATAGTTTGGTAATACTTGTCCATCTAGAGTTGCTAAGCTGATGGCTCCACTCGTGGATATACGATTGATGATCAACGGGCCATATCCTCTCTTCTGCAACTTCTTAGCGTGTTGTTTCAAAGTATAAACTAACACTAAATCTCCTTCCTTCAAATTTTTGTCTTTAATATGAGCATCAAAATATGCCTTCTGTCGCCTTTTCGCAGCATAAATCTCTGCTACTGCTTGTAACCTAGTTTCATGAAGCTTCTCTATTTGATCCAATTGAGCTGAGAGTTCATGTCCCGTCCACTCATAAGTTGTTGCTACTCTGAGAGTGGGTATTAAGAAATCAATTGGTAAAATAGCATTCTGTCCATACACTAAGTTGAAAGGAGTAGTGCCTATGGCGGTTTTGTAGGCTACTCTGAATGCCCATAAAGCGTGATGTAATTGTTTATCCCAATCAGATCTACCATTGTTCACAATTTTTGTGAGAACTGTGCATAAGATTTTATTGGAGCTTTTGGCTTGTCCATTGGCTTGTGGGTGATAAGGGGCTGATTTCTTATGAATTACCAAGAATTCATTCAGTAAGGCTTCTATAACTTCATTCACAAAGTGCGTACCTGTATCACTCACAATTTCTATCGGTAGTCCAAATCTAGTGAAAACGTTCTCAAAGAGAAACTTGGCCGTAGTTCTTGCATCATTTTTCTTGGTTGCTTTGGCTTCCACCCATTTGGTCAGATAGTCTGTGGCTACAATTATATACTCGGCGTGGGATCCTTTAGCTGGGGGGCTAATAGGTCCTATGAAGTCTATTCCCCATTTAGTAAAAGATCTGGCACTCATCATGGGTTTTAGTGGCATTTCATCCCTTCTAGTTGGATATTTCGTTCGTTGACATGTATCACATCGTTGAACATATGTGGCTGCATCCTGATGTAGAGTTGGCCACCACATACTAGCAAAGAGAATCATTTTTGCTGTCTTATCTGCAGAAAAATGTCCTCCTGCAGCTCTTGTATGTGCCATCTCTAAAACAGCAAGATACTCATCTTCATGAATGCACATTCGCAAATGATTATCTCTTCCTCGTTTGAAGAGTTGCTTTCCAATAAGAGCATAGTCCTTACTTTGTTCTACCAGTGCTCGTTTTCTTGCTAGAGTGGCTCCTTCTGGGTACTCTTGGGTCTTTAAGAACTTCACCAGAGGCATGCTCCATCTTGGTGCTATAGTGGAGTAGCATAGAGTGGAGTTCTCTTCTGGATTCCGTTCTTGACAGGTTGGGCAGGCTGATACATAGTTATGCGCATCCCTCTGCATGGTTGGTCAATATATGCCCAATCTCCTTAGTGTTTGCCATGTTCCGTTCGCATTTAGATGAGTTTTCCATTGATTTACATGTGCTTTTTGAAGCCACATTTCTTGTTCCTTTTCTTTGACACATCTCATGAGTAATCCACTTGAGTCTTGATGATACAAACTTCCAGCAGTGATATGAAGGTTTTTAGTCTTCCATAGGTCTTGAGTTCGGTTTGGTGTGATCCCATCTTTAGGTCCATGCGTGAGTATAGGGATCAACGTTTCTGCCCATTGGGGACATACCTCGAGATTAAACAGGTACGTGTCTGGCAGATCATCTGGTACTCCTATGGGTGGTTCACCGTGTGCCATTCTTGATAGGTGATCTGCTCTTATGTGGGTATTTCCTTTCTTGACTACTACTTCAAAATCAAATTCCATCAACAATAGAAACCATCGTACTAGTCGTCCTGTATTACAAGGCTTATTGACTAAGTACAATAGGGCTTGATGATCAATGAAGAATTTGAATTTGTTTGCCAAAAGATAATGTCGGAACTTCTTTACTTCATACACCATTCCTAGGCCTTCTCTTTCAGTCGTGGTATAATTGCGTTTTGCTTGATTCAAATGTCTACTGGCATAGGCTATAGGGTGATCTAACTTCCCTGCATCTGCGGGTTGAGCTAAGATGCAACCAATGGAAAACTTGGAAGCATCTACGTGGATATGAAATGGTTTGTTCCAATTAGGTACTCGAAGGATTGGGGCTGAACTCAATCGACTCTTTAATTCATTAAAGGCTTTTTCACATTCTTCAGTCCAGTTAAACTGTGTCAATAATGCATAAAGAGGTCTAGCAATTATGACATACATATGTATAAATCTTCGGTAGTATCCGCAATGTCCCATAAATGCTTGTACTTCTTTAGCAGTCTTTGGTCTCGCTAAATCTAGAATTATTTTGATTTTGTCTTCATCAGTTGAAATTCCATTTTTAGAGACAATATGTCCTAATATCTTTCCTTGTCGAACCATGAAGACACACTTTTCTGGATTGAGGCATACTCTATATTGTCGACATTTGGCAAAGATCTTTTCTAGTTCAGGGATATGCTCTGATCGTATAGCTGAATAAGTACATAAATCATCCACGTATACCTCCATACTCTTTCTCAGGAACTCCAATGAAGAATTTGAATTTGTTTGCCAAAAGATAATGTCGGAACTTCTTTACTGCATACACCATTCCTAGGCCTTCTCTTTCAGTCGTGGTATAATTGCGTTCTGCTTGATTCAATTGTCTATTGGCATAGGCTATAGGGTGATCTAACTTCCCTGCATCTGCGGGTTGAGCTAAGATGCAACCAATGGAAAACTTGGAAGCACCTACGTGGATATGAAATGGTTTGTTCCAATTAGGTACTCGAAGGATTGGGGCTGAACTCAATCGACTCTTTAATTCATTAAAGGCTTTTTCACATTCTTCAGTCCAGTTAAACTATGTCAATAATGCATAAAGAGGTCTAGCAATTATGGCATACATATGTATAAATCTTCCGTAGTATCCGCAATGTCCCATAAATGCTTGTACTTCTTTAGCAGTCTTTGGTCTCGCTAAATCTAGAATTATTTTGATTTTGTCTTCATCAGTTGAAATTCCATTTTTAGAGACAATATGTCCTAATATCTTTCCTTGTCGAACCATGAAGACACACTTTTCTGGATTGAGGCATACTCTATATTGTCGACATTTGGCAAAGATCTTTTCTAGTTCAGGGATATGCTCTAATCGTATAGCTAAATAAGTACATAAATCATCCACGTATACCTCCATACTCTTTCTCAGGAACTCCAATGAAGAATTTGAATTTGTTTGCCAAAAGATAATGTCGGAACTTCTTTACTGCATACACCATTCCTAGGCCTTCTCTTTCAGTCGTGGTATAATTGCGTTCTGCTTGATTCAATTGTCTACTGGCATAGGCTATAGGGTGATCTAACTTCCCTGCATCTGCGGGTTGAGCTAAGATGCAACCAATGGAAAACTTGGAAGCATCTACGTGGATATGAAATGGTTTGTTCCAATTAGGTACTCGAAGGATTGGGGCTGAACTCAATCGACTCTTTAATTCATTAAAGGCTTTTTCACATTCTTCAGTCCAGTTAAACTATGTCAATAATGCATAAAGAGGTCTAGCAATTATGGCATACATATGTATAAATCTTCCGTAGTATCCGCAATGTCCCATAAATGCTTGTACTTCTTTAGCAGTCTTTGGTCTCGCTAAATCTAGAATTATTTTGATTTTGTCTTCATCAGTTGAAATTCCATTTTTAGAGACAATATGTCCTAATATCTTTCCTTGTCGAACCATGAAGACACACTTTTCTGGATTGAGGCATACTCTATATTGTCGACATTTGGCAAAGATCTTTTCTAGTTCAGGGATATGCTCTGATTGTATAGCTGAATAAGTACATAAATCATCCACGTATACCTCCATACTCTTTCTCAGGAACTCCAATGAAGAATTTGAATTTGTTTGCCAAAAGATAATGTCGGAGCTTCTTTACTGCAAACACCATTCCTAGGCCTTCTCTTTCAGTCGTGGTATAATTGCGTTCTGCTTGATTCAATTGTCTACTGGCATAGGCTATAGGGTGATCGAACTTCCATGCATCTGCGGGTTGAGCTAAGATGCAACCAATGGAAAACTTGGAAGCATCTACGTGGATATGAAATGGTTTGTTCCAATTAGGTACTCGAAGGATTGGGGCTGAACTCAATCGACTCTTTAATTCATTAAAGGCTTTTTCACATTCTTCAGTCCAGTTAAATTGTGTCAATAATGCATAAAGAGATCTAGCAATTATGGCATACATATGTATAAATCTTCGGTAGTATCCGCAATGTCCCATAAATGCTTGTACTTCTTTAACAGTCTTTGGTCTCGCTAAATCTAGAATTATTTTGATTTTGTCTTCATCAGTTGAAATTCCATTTTTAGAGACAATATGTCCTAATATCTTTCCTTGTCGAACCATGAAGACACACTTTTCTGGATTGAGGCATACTCTATATTGTCGACATTTGGCAAAGATCTTTTCTAGTTCAGGGATATGCTCTGATCGTATAGCTGAATAAGTGCATAAATCATCCACGTATACCTCCATACTCTTTCTCAGGAACTCTGTGAATACATGGCACATCAATGTTTGGAAAGTGGCTGGGGCATTGGTTAGGCCGAAAGGCATAACCCTAAAGGTGTATACTCCCCATTCAATTGCAAAGGCTGTTTTATGTTGGTCTTCAGGAGCAATGGCTACCTGATTATATCCTGAAAAGCCGTCCAAAAAACTATACACTTCCTTCCCTGCCACTCTCTCCAAAAGATGATCCGTGATGGGCAACGGGTAACTGTCTCTTATGGTGGCGGCATTCACTTTTTTCAGATTAATGCATACCCTTAACTTCCCATTCTTTTTTGGTACAACCACCAAAGGTGATACCCATTCCGTGTGATCAATCTCATATATAAATCCAACATCTAACAACTTATCTATCTATTCCTTTATCTTTGCTGAGTACACATCATTGTATGTGTACGGTCTTTGTTTAGAAGGTTTGGCTTCGGATGTCATAGGGATTCTATGAGCACATATAGATGGATCTACTCCTTTCAAGTCCTTATAGGTCTAGGCAAAGACATCCCGGTATTCCCTTATGAGGTGTATTAACTCTTGTTCTTCCTCCATTGAGACATCCTGTCCTATGAAAGTACATCGCTCCTCTCCTTCCTCTATTGTTACTACTATCTTCTTGGTTTGCTCTTTGTTGTCATATGCTATTCCCGGCTGTGCTTCTCATCTTTGCATTTGAATAGCAGTTCTTCTCTCTTCTACTTCATATTTTTTGAAGTGGGCGGGCACTTCAAATTGGTCTTGCAGCTTGTTTTCTTCATCAATTTTTGCTTTTTCTAATCCAAGCTCCTCTTCCTGTGTTGGTTCTTGATTTATTTCATTAGCTATGACACTTATTTCTTGAGTTTCATTTTCTGTTTCCATGTGTTCTTGCTCCATTTCAATGCTCTCATAGTCTTCCTTCCATTCCTTTTCTATGACTTCTCCTTCTTCAGCCTCCTGAAGGACTACCACATATAGACTAACGTCATATCCTTCCTCATCAATGCATTCATTCATGGTTATCACTTCTTCGTTTACACACACATCGAGAGTAGCTAAAATCTCCATCCAACCATGAGGTTCAAATTCTTCATCTAAGAATATTTGAGGCATGTAGGCTGGATCTTGTACAGATCTAGCAATTCCTTGCTTTTGCTGCCATCCTTTTCTCCTATCTTCCTCCTTTTTCGCAGTTTGGCATATCCATAGATGAGTGTCTTTGTTCATCCATGATTGATCACTTGAACCTATACTATGAATCGACTGATTATCTTCCTCCTTATGAATCTGATTCCATTGTAAGGGGGGAACATCTTGATATGTGTATGTGTGGAGATTTATTATTGTGGTGGTTCCTTCATGTTGTAAGTATACTGCGTCTTTTCCCCAATCTTGCACCACCTTTAATTGTCTCATGAAAGGTCTTCCAAGTATCATTTCATAATTGCTAGGCCTTTCAAGTTGACAAATCGCTAAGGTGTGCTCGAACTCAACTCTGCAAGTGGTAAAAACTACTCGTTCCAATAATCCCAAGGGTCGTTCAGTGTGTCCATCTGCCATTTGTATCTTCATGCGTGTTGGTCTTAGAGCTGGTTTTCCCCATTTCTCCCAGATTTCTTTAGTTTCTATTCCTACTCCAGCTCCTGTATCTAAAATGGCTTTGGTGGTGTAACCCCTATAGGTAATTGGAAGGCAAGTATTTCCTTCATCTCCCTCACTAAAATCTCCAACCTTATCGACTGGGATCTTTACTGTGTTTACTTCGTCAGATATCTCTTTCTGTTCCGTCTTGATCTCCAATTGACTGTTCAGTTTCTCCTTCAAATGTGGTTTGATCTTCAAAAGTTCTTCCAATGTTAGGGTACAAGGGACTTTTACTTTTTTGAGATGTTGTATGATGTCCGATGTTTGGACTGATGGGTTAGGTTCTTTTTTCCTCATTGAGGGAATGCAATATAGTTCCGAATTATGTTCGTACTCTCCTGTGTAATTTGGCAAAACCTTTACACTATCATTTTCTTGGATCATTTGGTAATATTTCTTCAGAATTCAACTCAGGTATTGAATCCTCTATTCCATCTTCTGCTTCTAGCTCCTCGAAGGGTGGTTCTATTCCTTCCACTTTCTTCTATCTGTCTTCTTGGACTCTTGCCCACAAATCTTTAGGCCATTCCCCTTCTACTTTGGGGACAATGGAACCTTCCCTTTTATCCTCACAATAATTTCCATTATGTGTCTTACCTGCTTTGGGTTTCTTGTGATCATTAGCAGTGACACCCTCTTGGAATTCTCTTTCGGAAATTCGTGTATTGGGTAGTGGAAAAGCAGGTTTTTCTAAGGTCTGTTGAGCGTCTTCTATTAATTTTTTGCAGATCTCCAACCTCTCTTTCTCTAGGTCACCTCTAGGATATTCTCTTTCATGTTGTTCTATGGTAGGTCCTGCTCTTATTCGTGCCTTGTACGCCTGAATCCACATGGCTAATTCTTCAGGCATGGGATCTGCTAAAATTGATCCTACCTCTTCTTTTTTATACTTTCTCTTTTTATTTTCTTCTTCAAATTTCTGTTCCTCTTTTAGATTTTGTTCGCTCTTCTCATTTTCCTTCTTTTGTAGTAACTTCTTTTCCTTTATCCTATCTCTACGTTTCTTCCATCTTTGTGTCCGTTTGCTTACAACACTTTTCTCAGGCTCTTCCGAGTCTTCAACTCTCTGAGGTGTGGGTATGTTCACCTCTCTGTAGCTTTGATTATTTTCCTCAGTTTTGTTTGGGGTCTCTCTAGCTTTGGCTCTAGTTATAGCTTTCAATGGTACCGTGTACTCCTTATCGCTTCCTGATCATTCTATCACTTCTATCATGCTAATCTGTACATTAGAGTTAACTTTGTTGGGGTTCTTGGGGCAATCTCTGAAAAGGTGTTCTTTACCACAATCACTACAATATCCTTCCCAGACTCGCTGTGGTGGTGGTGGGTTTGGCAGTGTACACTCTCTGATATAATGATCACCTCCACATCTATAACATGGTCCTCTAGGTACAGGCGGTCTGTTCATAGGTCAAGGGGGTATGGATGCCCTAGGGGCTGTGTACATCAATGACACATAATCCTGCTCATATCCGTAGGAACTATCTGGCACTTCCATGCCATAGGTATATGGTTCGTACATCTGTCCATATTCTATCACAGAGCTCTCATAACTGGGATAGTTTCCTTGATTATGGTCATAAGATGAGTCATATGGTTCATTACTAGTCAATGGTGTGGCTGGGACTATCGCTCTCTCTAGGTTTTCTTCAGGTTGAGCTAGTTTCACAGGGACAACATTCTGAGGATGGGGTGGTTGCTGTCCTAACACCGGTTGTGGTTGATTGTAACCTTGGTAAGCATATGGCCGTGGTACAGGTGCCTGCTTCTGATATGTGTTGGAACTGAAGGACTCACAAGGCAAGGAAGCTTACGAAGGGAGTCAGAGAGGAGGGAAGGCACAAGCAGACAGGGTAGTCAACGACGATTTGGCAAGTAGGCCAATATTTTTTTAGGACACTAAAGCATATCGAAGAGGTGGACACACAAGGAGAAGGAGCAAGTAGGGAGCTCGAAGATGTGTATGTCAAATCGTTAGAAGAAATCCCTACAACAATAGTGATTTTCATCACTAAGAGCCATTGTAGATACCATTTCATATTTTTGTAGCTCCATTTTGTGCAAGCCAAGGAGTCCTTGATCTTGAGGAGCATTCGAAGTAGCTACCTACCAATTTTCATAATTTTTAGACTTCATTTGAGTCTTCAAATAGGCCCTACAACCTAATTTTTAACTAAGCAGGACACTAGGTCTAGACACGGCCAAAACCTAGTCAAAAACTATAAATAGAGCTAGAGAGCTCATTTTTGAAGCTAGCTTGTAATTGATCTAAACTTGTATGAGCACTTTTGAAGTAATCTAAAAGAACTCCATTGTCTCTCTCTTTGTCTTACCTTGTGTGCGCGTGTGTGTATGTGTGTGCATGTTAGTGTGCTACTCACTCACGCACTTGTGCCTTCACTTGCTCGAGGTCATCATACCATCCTCACGTCTTCCCGGATTGACATTAAAGGAGGTGCTACTCATCACTGAGCTACACCAAATTTTGGCACCGTTGCCGGGGATCGAGCTTTGAGGACGAGTGTGTGATGGTAAGACGTAGATTTGAGACGTTGGCATTATAGGTAATTTCTTTACTTTTCTTATTTTCTCTTTCTTACCTCACCACCATCATCACCATCATCATCCTCACCATATCCGATCTCCATCTCCATCATCACGATTTTTTTTTTTCAGTTTTTTGATCATATCACCTTCTCCACCTCATTTCCCTCATTCCACTTGTGAGAGAGAGCGAGAGAGCGACTTGTGTGCTGTGTTTTTGCATGTTTTTTGAGCACTCTTGCAGGTACAGCTGTATCATCCCCTCCAGCACGCTGAGCAGGTACGGACACGCTCGAAACTGTCTCTGTGTCGCAGACCTCTGTCGATCGTGATTGACAGAAAAATCACCCATTTGGTAAAACAAAGTGCACCACCATAATCTACATGATGAGCACATTCTAAATCACTAAAAACAGTTAAAAAATTCCGTGTTTCTCTGTCAATCGCGACCGACACCATCGATCGGGATCGATAGCCACGATCGACAACATCTGTCAATTGCGACCGACATACCCTGTCGATCGCGACCGACAGACCCTGTCGATCGCGATCGACAGACCTCACGGCCGACTGACTGCCACGTAGGATTCAGTCAATCGCGATTGACACCGTCGATTGCGACCGACTGAAAATTCACGATTGACACCAAAATTCGCGTTGCCACGTGTCCATCGCGACGGACACATCCCCGATTGACTGAAATCACGGCGAACATCCCAGAAAAAGTGTCGATCGCGATTGATGTTGGTGCAAACAAGCCTTAACACTTGGCTTTGATTTGTGCCTTGAAGACTCAACATAAAGCTTGGACTATTGGAACCTTGAAAGATTAAAAGATTGGACCCTTGAATGATACATTCACAAGAATCAATAACCATATGAACCTAGTCTTATTGATTCTTACCTTTTATCTCATGTAAAAAGTCTATGTGACTTTATCAACAATGTAATCACACCTACTAGACTAGAGTCGTGGAAAAGTTAGATGATTTAGTTGAGGGAATATCTCCCTAAGTCTAGTGGAGAGAATCAAGGGAACTTTAATTTGAATTCAAATTCAAATTCATTCAAGAATTCCTATAAAAGAGCAATGTAAAAGTCGCGGGTATAGAAGCTCACTTCCCGAGGCTAATCCAAGCAGATCATAGAGTGTGTGAGAGCTACTACTTAGCCTACACCTCTGAGTACCATTGGGCATCACTCTACATGCCAATGGGAATGTACATTTGATAGATTCAATACATATATTCATAGTTCTTATCTCTGTGTTTTCTGAGTCATTCACCTCAAAGTCAGTCAACTTCAACTGGGCATATCTCAAGATCTACTGAACCAAATTTGATGATCCAGGGCTCATTGGAACCAGCTCAAAGCATTCTACAACACTACAAAATTTCAAGTCATTCTATTCAGCCAATTGGGAGAAATCGCTGTCGAAGTGATCACTGGTATATTTCTGTGTTGTTCCTAAAAAATCGGGGGTGTCCCTGATTTTGCTAAAGATCATGCTCAGTGTATAGTTTGTTATTTGGAGTGATTTAACTTGCTAATGATAGCTTGTTAAGTTAATTTAATACTCCCAGAAGGAATTAAACCAATTGCAAGTGTGCTGGACACACTGAGCTTAGAACTGAGCAGGTATCATTACAGGAATAGTAAGTTTTTGGAGTTGTGAAGGTTCAAAATCATTTGTTTTGATTTGGACATTACTCAATCATTTTGTAAAGCACATATATAGTTTCTTGGTGTCATTTGGAAGCTCAAGGAGTCTCCTAACCATATCTAAAGAGAAAAGAGGGCAGGTGTGAAGCAGGTCTAGCAGCACCAACTTGATCTTCTGATTGTACCCAGCCATCACATCCAACAGTGGTATCAGAGCAAATAAGGTAATCATGGGTGATGGTTTCCCTTCCTTCATTGACAAATTGGATAGGAATAACTACCAGGCATGGTCATTAAGAATGAAGACTTATCTACAAGGGAGAAGCTTGTATGGATACATATCAGGAGATGAGGAGTTGCCCTCATTCAAAACCAGAGGCCTACCTACAAAGGATGAGCATGAGAGACTTAATCAATGGTGTGCTAAAGATGCTTTGGCAAGGTCATATCTTCTAAACTCTATCTCTGATTTCCTTCTACCTCATGTTAGGAACTGTAAGACTTCCCAAGAGACTTGGGAAACCTTGTCAACATACTTCTCATCAAGCACAAGGGCCAGAAAGAATCAGCTATGGATTGAGTTTACAACTCTCAGGAAGCAATCAAAACAATGTGTCTCAGAATTTGTCACCAAAGTCAAAGACATTGCAGATCAACTTGCAAGTGTTGGAGAAGAAATTGAAGAAGAGCAAATAGTCAGACAAGTGATCAATGGACTCAAAGCAGATGACAAGTGGGAAAGCTTTACCACTGCAATGGACTTGTACATGGACATCCAAGCACCTGATCTAACAACTCTGATTGGACAACTATTCACACATGAAGCAAAGATCACAAAGAATGGAGAGCAATCAAAAGGTAACAATCCCTCTGCCCTATATACAGATAAGAAGTCTAAAGACAAGGGTAAAAGTAAGAAAGTTGATGAAGAAGGATCCACCTCCCAAGCAAACTATGCAGGGAGAGGTAGATCATCTAGAGGTAGGGGCAGAGGAGGTAAGTCAGGTAGGGGGAGACCCTATAATCAATCTCCATGCAATATTTGTGGCTTGTCTAACCATACTACATATGAATGCTACAAGAACTACAAAAATCAAAGAGGAAGAGGTCACCAAAGAGGAGGATACTCCCAAGGCAGAGGCAGATTCAATCAATCTCAAGGCTACCATGGCTACAACAATAATTACAACAATAACTACAACAATAACTACAATCACAATGGCAATTATCAAGGAGGATACAGGAACAGAAAGGATTACAACAATTATGCAGAGGATCAAGATGATTCCTTGTTGATTATGAACATGACATCTAAATCAGGTATCAATGATGATCATTTGTTCTATATTGATTCAGGTTGCTCTAACCATGTAGCTGGGAATGTTGCCTTACTCTCTGATTTGGAAGAACCTAAAGGCAAGCACCAAGTGCAGACAGGTGATGACACTAAACATTCAGTGGTTAAAGTAGGTAATGTCAAAACAAGTGATGGTAATCAGAATTTGCTAAGCAGAGTATTGTATGTTCCAACAATCACCAAGAATTTGATGAGTGTAGGTCAGATTGTTGAAAAAGGTCTACAGGTCAGGTTCACTCAACATGGTGCATATGTGGAGGATCCAAGACATGGATTCAGAAGGATAGCCAAGGGAGAGAAATCAGGTAGACTATTTACTTTTGAACTTGAGGATACTAAGAACATTGCATTATACAACTACAAGGACCAAACTCTATCAGAATTGGAGATGTGGCACAAGAGATTAGGTCACATTGGAGAGAGGACAATAAAGCAAATGAGCAGAGATCAATGTGTGCTTGGGATACCTAATGTATCCAAGCAACACATGATATACAAGTGTGGGGCTTGTCAATTTGGTAAGTCACACAGATTGCCATATACCAAAAAAGGTTTTATGCATGAAGACTACTTGGAATTGGTGCATACAGATGTTTGGGGACCAAGCAAGGAGCCATCCATATCTGGATCAAGGTACTATGTATCTTTTATTGATGACTATAGCAGATGGACTGTCTTGTACTTCATGAAACATAAAGATGAAGTATTTAATTGTTTCAAAAGATATCTTGCATTAGTTGAGAATCAAACAGGTAGACATTTGAAGAGGCTAAGGTCAGATGGTGGTGGAGAATACTTCTCCAATGACTTTGAAGAGTTCTTGCAGGAAAGAGGCATCAAGAGGGAGATTACCACAAGGTACTCACCTGAACAAAATGGGGTAGCTGAAAGAAGGAATAGACTCATTGTGGAGACAGCTAGGTCTATGCTTAATGAGAAAAAATTACCAAATTATCTTTGGGCAGAGAGTGTATCTACTGCCACATACTTAATCAACAGGTTGCCATCAAAGACACTTGATGGAATGACACCCTATGAGGCTTGGCATGGTAAGAGACCATCTCTGGATCATTGCAAGATCTTTGGGTGTGTTGCATATGTGCATATTCCCTCACAGGTAAGGGGAAAGCTAGACCCCAAGGCTGAAAAGTGTATCTTTATTGGTTATGATTTGAATCAGAAAGGATACAGGTTCTATAACCCCTCAAACAAAGGCTTCAAGGTAAGCAGAGATGTAATCTTTGATGAAAATGATTCATGGTATGATAATGAGTGCAGGAAAGTTAGCCTACCTTATGATATGGAAGAAGACTTTCCAAAGCTTGTCAGGCAAGAACCAACTCAGAATGAGGACACAAGCTCAGATGATGAAGACACCATCAACATTGAAGAATTCAAAGCTTGGAAATCCAAAGGGAAGATGAAGATGAAGCAACTTGAAGACAATCCAGAATCCTCAACTCAAGCTATGAGGAGATCTTCAAGGGAAAAGAAGAAACCTATTAGGTATGGGTATGATACTTCACTTGTAACCAAGCACTCTGTATATCTTACAAAGGATATCTTAAGTGAAGAACCAGGTACATTTGAGGAAGCTATTACTAAACCAGAATGGAAGGAAGCAATGGATGAAGAAATGGAGGCTCTCAAGGAGAGTGATACTTGGGACATGGTACCCAAGAAGGACTCCATGAAGGTGATAGGATCCAGATGGATCTACAAACTCAAAAGGAACTCAGATGGTACAATAAGCAGGCACAAAGCTAGGTTGGTAGCCAAGGGTTTTGCACAAACCCAAGGCATTGATTATGAGGAGACTTTTTCTCCTGTGGCCAAGATGCCAACTATCAGAATTATGGTAAGTGTAGCTGCATCCAAGAATTGGAACATGTACCAATTGGATGTGAAGAATGCATTCTTGAATGGATGGATATCTGAAGAGGTCTACATGTCACAACCACCTGGCTATGAGGATCCCAATAAGGTAAATCATGTTTGCAAATTGAAGAAAGCTCTGTATGGATTGAAGCAGGCACCTAGAGCATGGAATTATAGGTTGACAACCTATCTCTTGGATCAAGGATTTGTGATGAGTAAAGCAGATACTTCATTGTTTATAAAGAAGAACAATTCAGAGGTAATATACTTGTGTGTCTATGTTGATGACATCATCATTACAGGAAATGATGTTCAAGGAATTAGACACATCAAAGGTCAAATGATGAAGGAATTCAAGATCAATGATCTTGGATTATTGAAGTACTTCCTAGGGCTTGAATTGGTCTACACAAATTCAGGTATATTCATTACTCAGAAAAAATACATTCAGGACATGGTCAAGAAGTTTAATTTGCAGGAAGCTAAAGTCTCAAACATTCCTATGGAGGTCAACCACAAACTCAGTGCACATGAAGGAGAAGAACTCAAGGATATTACAGGTTATCAAAGTTTGGTAGGTAGTCTAAATTATGCTACCTTAACCAGGATTGATATATCATATGGTGTTAGTGTACTTAGCCAATTTATGCATAAACCAAGAGTACCACATTTGGAGGCAGCCAAGAAGATAGTAAAGTACCTAAAGGGAACACAAAATCATGGTTTGTATTATCCATATTCATCAGATATTGATATCAAGGTATACTCAGATGCAGATTGGGCAGGTTGCAAGGATGACAGAAGGAGTACATCTGGTTACATATGCTTTGCAGGTGATAAACCAATTTCTTGGTCATCCAAGAAACAACCCACAGTAGCCCTATCATCTACTGAGGCAGAGTACAGAGGGCTAGCCAATGCCACTCAAGAAGCCATATGGTTGAAGCTACTATACTCAGAATTGGGTCTATATACAAGGCCACCTATCATATTTGGAGATAACACAAGTTCACTTCACCTAGCAGCTAATCCTGTGTATCATGCTAGGACAAAACACATAGAGGTGCATTACCACTATGTGAGGGAGAAATTACTTAGCAAGGAAATCCAATTATCATATGTGTCCACTAATATTCAATGTGCAGATTTGCTTACAAAAGCTTTGGATGGGAGCAAGCTATGCAGGTTTAAATCCATGATAGGATTGCAGGATATCATTGAAGACTAAAGATGAAGACTCAAGCAAGTGTTTGGCTTGAGGGGGAGCTGTTGGTGCAAACAAGCCTTAACACTTGGCTTTGATTTGTGCCTTGAAGACTCAACATAAAGCTTGGACTATTGGAACCTTGAAAGATTAAAAGATTGGACCCTTGAATGATACATTCACAAGAATCAATAACCATATGAACCTAGTCTTATTGATTCTTACCTTTTATCTCATGTAAAAAGTCTATGTGACTTTATCAACAATGTAATCACACCTACTAGACTAGAGTCGTGGAAAAGTTAGATGATTTAGTTGAGGGAATATCTCCCTAAGTCTAGTGGAGAGAATCAAGGGAACTTTAATTTGAATTCAAATTCAAATTCATTCAAGAATTCCTATAAAAGAGCAATGTAAAAGTCGCGGGTATAGAAGCTCACTTCCCGAGGCTAATCCAAGCAGATCATAGAGTGTGTGAGAGCTACTACTTAGCCTACACCTCTGAGTACCATTGGGCATCACTCTACATGCCAATGGGAATGTACATTTGATAGATTCAATACATATATTCATAGTTCTTATCTCTGTGTTTTCTGAGTCATTCACCTCAAAGTCTGTCAACTTCAACTGGGCATATCTCAAGATCTACTGAACCAAATTTGATGATCCAGGGCTCATTGGAACCAGCTCAAAGCATTCTACAACACTACAAAATTTCAAGTCATTCTATTCAGCCAATTGGGAGAAATCGCTGTCGAAGTGATCACTGGTATATTTCTGTGTTGTTCCTAAAAAATCGGGGGTGTCCCTGATTTTGCTAAAGATCATGCTCAGTGTATAGTTTGTTATTTGGAGTGATTTAACTTGCTAATGATAGATTGTTAAGTTAATTTAATACTCCCAGAAGGAATTAAACCAATTGCAAGTGTGCTGGACACACTGAGCTTAGAACTGAGCAGGTATCATTACAGGAATAGTAAGTTTTTGGAGTTGTGAAGGTTCAAAATCATCTGTTTTGATTTGGACATTACTCAATCATTTTGTAAAGCACATATATAGTTTCTTGGTGTCATTTGGAAGCTCAAGGAGTCTCCTAACCATATCTGAAGAGAAAAGAGGGCAGGTGTGAAGCAGGTCTAGCAGCACCAACTTGATCTTCTGATTGTACCCAGCCATCACATCCAACAATTGACACCATCGATCACGATTGACAGGACTCACGACCGACTCTGTCGATCGCGATTGACACTGTCAATCGCGATTGACGTGTCGATCGCGACCGACAGGCCCCGACGGACACCTCTGTCAATCGCGATTGACAGACCTGTCGATCGCGATTGACAGGCTTTTCGGCCAAAATTTTAGGGTTAATAATTCCAAGTCTTTGGGGTAATTTTGGGCATAATTAGCAAGCTATTCGTGATTTGTGAGGTTCCTAAAAGTGTGTTTTGAGAAAAATCCTGGGATCTGTCAGCCTATTTGAACCCTGTTTTAGCACCAGAACCCTGAACTGTCATAACTCTCTCATACGAAATCCGTTTGCTGTGATTCTTGATTTGTTGGAAAGCTCGTGGGGAGTACAACCAAAACTTCCACTGGTTACGGTAAAATTAATATCAGGATTATTAGGTAGGGTATTTTGAAGTTGACCATCCCCCAGAGTAGGAAAGCTGAAGGATCCTTGGGATTGTTTTCCATAAAGGCAAAGGGGATTTGGCCTGTGAATTACATGCATGAAAGTGACCTGTCTGTCATTTGAATTTAAGTCTTGAGCTAATTTTGGGACTTTCACAGGTCCATTGAGAGCAATTGAGAGCATCCAAAGCAAGGGTTTCTTTGCAAGCTTGAGAACCGGGTTCTTGAGCATCATAAAGCAAGGGATCAACAAGTAAGGTCAGAATATTCTCAAATCCCTTTGTCAATTCCTAGCTTAGGCTAAGTTTGAGTAGTGCTAGGAGTAAGTCAGGACAACAATAGGCACGTGACAAGTCAAAGACTATCTAAGAAATCAAGTTCAAGAGATAACCTATGTGTGACCGAGAACTTTAAAGGAAAAGAACTTAACGTGGGACGATCAACTCAAGTGCGGAAAATCAAATCAAATATTCCTGATGACGCGATATCAAACAAGATCATAAACACGATAACACACTAAAAAAGAATCAAGTGACTGACACCAATTGATCGGCAACGAGGTTGTACTTTGGGCAAAAATTGGGCTACTTAAATAGGCATATGAACCTGAGATCAGGACGACATCTAGTAAGAGATAGACAAAGTCTTAGGTCCTCGGAGGCTAGCGTTAATCATACTGCTAGGTCTTGGGCCCAACAGTTGAGCCACCACTCGCATTACCCTAGCTCTGAGACTAGTGAATCAAAGATATCCCAAGGTATGGACAGACCTACAGGAAGTACAGGTGTGCCATATCTGTATAGGGTGGAAGGCCCCTACAAGACGCAGCTAGAATACCTTAGGACCAACCGATTAGGTGCTAGCATCTATGAGGACGGCCTAGGAAGATCCGTGGTCCAGATTAAAAACCCGGACCAGTCCATTGGACTAGAACGCCCAGCTGTCAAGTTTGAAAATGGAGCATACCTGGATAAAGAAGGAACCATGTACGTAGTCACCAGTCACCCGGAGAGGACAGATGAATTCGGGAATGTGATCCTTGAGACGGACATAGATGACCTAGAACAAGGGAACGTAGGAGGAGAGCCTAGGACTCCTCGAGGGAAATCTGTTCTTACTAGAATCCTCAATCCTGAGTGGGTTCCCAAGGACAATAAGAGTATAGATCTGCTCCTAAACCAAGAGACCGATGAAGCCTTTTGGAGGTATAAATCAAATAGGCCAAATGATGTAGGGTCAATCCTGATCTATGAGTTCAAAGATCCTGATAGCCTAGGCAGAGTGACTTACTTAGATCACACTTCAGAGAGGATCTTTGTGGTTACAGAACATGACAGACATGCTTATACTTGGAAGGGTGAATTCGTTTTCCCCCAACCAAGATCGATCGTGTCCTATGGTCACCCTGGAGCTGGAACATCCCAAGCTCATGGAACTCAAAGAGACAGAAGTAGAGATAGGTCAGAAGTAAGCTTTGCCAATCCAAGGGGCAGAGAAAGAACGAGGACAAATAGAGTAGAACCTGAGGTACTTAGAGCTCCCAGGAATCAAAGAAATGCGATGAGTTCCCTCTACCACGACCTAGAGAGCACACAAGGACTTTGAGACCGAATCAGCTAGTTAAGTCCATGAAGAACTACTTCGATGGCACTGGAGATCCATACGATCATGTGGCTGAGTTTAGGCAAGTCTTGAGAGCTGAACAAGTTGAAGATCTGTTCACGCAGTACAATGCCTTTGGTCTAACCCTTAGGAACACTGCCCTGACATGGTTTCAACCACTAAACGAGAGGCAGTTCAGGAGCATAGACCAACTTCTGGAGGCATTCATTATCGAATTCTCTAAAAGTGGCATAAGACATAACACTTCCTCGCTGATTCACAGCTTCAAGCAAACCCCTCAAGAAACCGTGAGACTTGCTGGAAGAAGATTTAGGCAATACTTAGAGAGATGCCCTGTCCCTGAGTTACCCACGCCAGCTAAGCAAGTGGCTTTGTTCTTGGATGGATTGCTAAGTACCAAATTGAGATCATATGTGTACTTGAAGGACCCTAGGACCATAGAAGAGTGTGTACGCATGTGTATTGACATAGAGGATAACCTAGGGGAGGAACTAGAGCTTTCAAAAATCTACAAAGATTCCGATAGCGCTTCTAGCCTCTCTTCCTCGCAATCGACATCTATTGAGGAACTCGCAGAAAAGGTAGCTCAAAAACTAGGTGTCTCTAGCAAACAGATCCCAAGATTTGCCCCTGTGAAAAGATGCTATACTTGTGGAGGTGACCATATGGCAAATGTATGTCCCATTATGGCTCAACCCCAAGTAAATCCTAGTAGCCAGTACTGCACCATAGAACGAAGATACACAAATCACTCCGCACAAGACTGCCCATACAATAAGCAAGCGGTTAGGCAAACCTACCCTCAACCATACCAACAAGGCAGATACCAGAGTCAATACCCACCCCAATAGTATACTAGGCCTCAACAAAATTACCAACCGCAATATCATGCCCAACTGAGATCCCAGCCAGTGCTAGCACAACAACCACCTGCTCCTACTAATGTGATTCCGGTAAAGTATGCTGCTGCAAAAGAAAACCTGAATAGAGCTATAGTCCCAATAACACCATTAATTTCAGAAAATGATCCCAGTGACCATAGCTTTGATTCTACGCATGTTGATAGTCCCCAGGCTTACTACATGCAGTCTCCTGAACATGGTGAGTCCTACTACAGTGAGGAACCGAGTGAACCTAATTGTGAGCCCGAGTATACTAATGTCATGTATGCAAACCCCAACTCTAGACCTCAACCTAGGCAAGTAAGACCCCCATTTCCTAGAGGACCATGCTACAGATGTCAGGGAGATCATCTCATTCGTGATTGTCCCTTGCCTCCACCTACACAACCCCTGTCAGTGACGATCCAGGGCTATTGCCAGGAGTGTGGAAAGGAGCATCTCTTACGAGACTGCCCAAAGAATCCTAATAATATGCCAAAAATCACTCCTATCAATGTTGTTGGGTTAGTTGTAGACTCCACAGGAAGTGTGACGTCCACTACACCAGTGCAAGTAATCACTAGAGCCCAAGCCTTGCAGCAGAACCAAAGTGTAGGCCAGGAAAAGAGCCCAGATGTTAGTGAAACGGAGAGCATGACAAAGAAGAGGACTAGAGCTTGGAGAGATAGTCGTGAAAGAATGAAAAGGCAATGGGCAAAGAAAATGAGTGAACTTGAGGAAAGTCTAAGAGAAACGAGAGCCAGGATAACCGAACTCACATCTCAAACTCCCTCTCACACTACCCCACCTCCACCATTCCCAACTCCATCCGACCCGCCACCTTCCAACCCGCCTCACCTAATCCCACCACCCCCTAGAGTAGGATCAGTCCTAGCAGATCCTACTCCTGAGGACCTAAACATGATGCATAAAGCATATCAAGCCAGAATCCAAGATGGGCCAAACGTAACTGATCATGGAAAGTGCTACCCTAGAGCAGAATTAGAGCTTGAACGAACTAAAATTTGTGCTAAGATGGTGGAGTTGGCTCAAACCATGTTTGAAGCCAGCCGCCTTTTTAACATATTTAGCTCAGTCAAGACGCAACTGCACTTTGAAGGACTGTTAGAAAGAATAGAGAGGCTAATTGCACAATCAGAAAAGGAACCCGTCTCTCAACACAAGGACAAGGTAAGTGAAAGGGCACGTCTTCCTGCCCAGGAAGCCTATGTGCCTAACTCTACGGAGCCAGACACATCATCTTCTATGAATCGATTCATACCAGAATTCCTACGAGAGATTCAAGAGGACAAATGGGCTAAAGAGAGTGAAGTTCCTCCTCCCATTGAACTTGTGGATGATGCACACGACCAATTCCCACAAGACATCCCATCCATTTATGAGCAGGAGAGCACCCAATCTCAGGAAAGATCAGACTTTGAGTCTAACTCTCTGCAAGAACTACCCCACTTCACAGGCCCATGGGAAGCTAAGTCTACTTGTATGAGAGCACCCACAGTCATAGTACGAAATGAGGACTCAGTCATACCTAGGAACACAGAGGTAGTGAAAAACACTAAAGTACAGTGCAACCTCACCTTAGAAGAGCTACTCAAAGTAAGGCCAGAGCTATGGAAACATGTAGCCAAACAAGTACCAGAGATAGCAAAACCTCGTTCCCAAGTAGGATCCCAGAGAACAGTGCCAGAAATACCATTGGACAAGATAGGAGACATGAGTGAGGGCGAAGAGGGAAACACATATCTTCCTATCACCCATCAAGGATACACCACCAAGGCCATTTTAGACTCAGGCGCAAGAGTTGCAATTGCTACCACTTCCCTATGGAAGCGTTGGGGCAAGCAAGCACTCAGACCCACGAGGATGAAATTGCAAATGGCCGATGGTCACATAGAGCGACCCTTAGGGCAGTTAGAAGGAATAACTCTCACCACATGTGGTGTTGAGTTCGAGCATACATTTGCTATATGTGATTTTAGCAAAAATCATGCCTATGAAATGATCTTGGGACGACCCTTTATGCGACAGTTGCAAGTGGTACAGGATTGGGGAACCAATTCCTTGTACCTGCAACACTTAGGTGTTACGACCAAAGTGAATCTCAAAGATTACTCTCATAGAGATGTCCCTCCCATCCAATGGAATCCCATCCATAAAACCAAAGATGATACGGAATCGGTGCATTCCATAGGATCACGATCCTCATGGATGCATGAAGACACCCACTTATGGATGTGCAAAGTAGCAGTAGAAGAAGAGAAGAGAGAAAAAGCCAGAGAGGTAGGTGCAAAAGAAACACATAGATCAATCCAAGACCCAGCCTATGCACCTGTAGTCTTTCCTGACGAACAATTTGAACCCCACGGCTGGGCAGAAATCCTCGCAACAATGGATGTAGCCATCAATGAAGAACAATGGACACCTCACTGCGATGAAGATGGCTATGACATTACAGTCTTCTCCATAGAGCCGATCATGGGAGAGGCAGTGTTAGAAGAGTGTGAACCTAGCCCTGATGCATTTGAGGATGCAAGTGACTCCGATCTAGAGTCAATCATTATGGACCCACCTTTTGCATCAGATGAAGAATACTTCTATGAAGTAGAATTTCAACCCCAGAGGCATGGAGAGCTTACAAATGATGTAAGGCTAGCCACACATGTGACCCCGAAGGAAGAAGGAAAGAAAAGAAAGAAGAGAGAAGTCACACCAGAAGAGGAAGAATCTTTGTTTGAGGTCCTGGAAAATTTTAAGAAGTATGAGATAGATGACAGGAGAGTCATGATCAGAATGCCTAAACGAGAGGCACAATCAGGGGAGGCCTATGATAACAAAGAAACCACCAAGAAAATAGTGGTAGACGTGGAAGAAGGAGAAGAGAGATGCACGTACATACGCCATGACCTGACGGAAGACGAAGAGCACGAATTGATAGCCTTGCTAAGAGAATACAGAGATGTATTCGCTTGGAGTTACAAGGATTTGAAGGGTGTTGATCCAAACATATGCTCACACACTACCCCCATGACCTCAGATGCTAGGCCCTCTAAGCAAAAGCCATACACATACAATGACAACTATGCGGCCAAGATCAAGGAAGAGATAGATCGCTTGGTTGAAGCTGGAATTATCTATGAAATTGAGCATACTGAGTGGGTATCCCCCATCGTAGTGGTGCCCAAGAAAAATGGAAAGTTGCGTGTATGCATTAACTTAAAGAAGGTCAATGCAGCCACAATTCGAGATAACTATCCGCTTCCTATCACAGAGCATCTCTTAGAAAGAGTAGCAGACAAGGAAGTGTACAGCTTCCTTGATGGATTTTCGGGCTACAATCAAGTAGCCATAGCTCCAGAAGATCAGCATAAGACGGCTTTTGCCACTGAATGGGGCATTTTTGCCTTTAGAGTAATGCCATTTGGGCTTACCAATGCACCCACTACCTTCCAGAGACTAATGTGCCATGTATTTAAAGAGTTCTTGAGGAAGAACTTAGAAGTCTATGTTGATGATCTTTGTGCTCATTCCAACATTAGACAAACCCATATTCCTGAACTCAGACAAATCTTTGACAAATGTAGAGAATATCAAGTCTGCCTGAACCCATAAAAGTGTGTTTTTATGGTCAGCCAAGGAAAGATTCTAGGACACAGTGTCAAAGAATGGCATATCCACTGATGAAGAGAAAGTGAGCCATAGCCGAGTTACGTAGGCCAAAGAATGTCAAGGAAAACAAGCTTTCATGGGGCATTGTGGTTATTACCGACGGTTTATACACATGTATGCCATCATAGCAAAGCCTCTGTATGGACTTTTGACTAACTTTGAGTGGACTAATGAATGTGAGAATTCTTTCAATGAGCTTAAACGGCGATTATGTTCAGCACCGATCTTGACCACACCAGATTGGAATAATCCTTTCCATGTTCATGTTGATGCATCCAATTATGCTATTGGGTGTGTACTTGCGCAGCCTACCGGTGAAGGTAATATGGATCTTCCAATTGCCTATGCTAGTAGACAATTGAATGCAGCTGAATGAAATTATACCACTACGGAGAGAGAAGGATTAGGCATGGTATATGTAGTTAAAAAGTTTAGACATTATTTGCTTGCAAATAAGTTTAAATTTTTTACTGACCATCAAGCACTGCTATATCTCGTAAACAAGCCATGCAATACAGGAAGATTAGTAAGATGGTTTCTCTTGCTAATGGAATATGATTTCGAGGTTGTGGTAAGGAAAGGGAAGACTCACTTGAGAGCAGATCATCTCTCTAGGCTCACATCTGGAGAAGCCCCACAAGGAGTGTCAGATGACCTTCCTGATGCTTACTTGTTTAATTTGGAAGTGGTGCCGCAGTGGGCTAAGCCATTAGTGCCAGTATTGACATACGGGCCTAACCACCCAGTAATAAACACACAGGATAAAGAGGTAGTAAAAGCCCAAAAGTATCACATCATGGCAGGAAGTATGTACAAGCACACAGATCAAGGGATCTTGGCTTGTTGTGTGGAAGAGGATGAGTACGCTAAATGGTTGCAATTAGCACATGTAGGTGCATTAGAGCAACACTACTCAAAGCAACGAACCCTGCAGACACTAAGGAGACTCGGAGTGCATTGGTCGACTATGGAAGTTGATGTCCAAAGATTGTGCAAGGAATGTCCAATCTGCTGCACTAAACCACCTGTGGAACATGCCACTCTTTATCAAGTGTCCATAGTGCCAGATTGGAGTGAACCACTAGTATCCTTCCTGAGGACGAAAACATTCCCTCAAGATATGACACTAGCCAGAAAAAGAGGTTTAGAACAAGAAGCCCTAGATTACTCGCTCATTGGTGATAACCTATACAAGCGTGGTAAAGATGGTTACCTAAGATTATGTGTCCACGAGAGTGAATATCTCAAGATCTTGGAAACTGCTCACCAAAGTGTAGCAGGAGGGCATTTTGGAGCAGATTGACTAATCAAAGCGATTATATTTGCAGGCTTGTGGTGGCCGACCCTTCACATGGATGCACATACCTATGTGAAGAGGTGTGATGTCTGTCAGCGAACTCAATATCCTTTACGCAAAGATGAAATGCCAATAAAACCTATGATGGGTGGACGAGCATTCTCTAAGTGGGGAATAGACTTTGTAGGTCCTATTAATCCCCGAGCTAAGGGTTCTCATGCTGAATATATCATTGTGGCCACGGATTATCTAACCAAGTGGGTAGAGGTAAAAGCCACAATGAAGAACGATGCTCAAACAACAGCTAAGTTTTTATTTGAGAATGTGTTCACCAGATACGGGTTACCTATAGAGCTAGTCAGTGACAGAGGCACTCACTTCTTGAATGAAGTTATTGAAAATCTACTCCAAGAATTCTTGGTAGTACATAAGAAGTCTACCCCCTATCACCCTCAAGCAAATGGCCAGGCTGAGAGCACCAATAAGATCTTATGCAATGTATTGACGAAATTAGTGAACAATAAACGCTCTAATTGGGACAAATAGCTACACCATGCTGTTTGGGCATACCGAGTCGCATACAAAACAGTACTCCAAGCCACCCCCTTTCAGATGGTATTTGGCCAAAATGCAGTGCTACCGTTGGACTTCTTAATACCTACATTGAAAGTAGCACAAGAGCATGAATGGACGGGTCATGAGCGCTCCTCTAGACTTTTTGACCTTGAACGATTAGGAGAAACAAGACTGAGGGCGACTGCAGGGATATATGCAGCTAAGAAACGACAGAAGGCATACTTTGATGCCCATGTTAAGGATAAAGGTTTGAAGGCAGGCAACCTAGTACTAGTATATACTTTGAAACAACATGCGAGGAAACTAGAGAAGAGAGGCTATGGACCTATGATCATTAATAGAATCTCAACAAGTGGAGTAGTGCAACTAGCCACATTAGAAGGCGATATTCTCTCGAGCTACATAAGCGGATGCAGAGTCAAGTTATATCAGGAACCTCTGACGGAAGAGATGCTAAGTCGACTCAACACTGCTAAGAAACGCAAAGAAGAAGAAAAACGAATTCGCGAAGAAGCTCAAGCAGAAGCATTGGAACGCATCCGGAGAATGAAGTTGAGAAGACAAGGTAGAGAGCAACCTAGGACAGATGCATATGCAGATCAAGGATATCATGTGGCTATGTGTGAAGTTTCAGGTGTTAGCTCTCATAGGATAATTGATCGACGTCCTTTTATAACCTTAGAGATAGGACAAAGGGTGCAAGGACTGTAAGAGCCTTGATTGACTCAGGTGCAGCCACTAGTGCTGTTAAATTTTCTTACTGTCAAAAGTTGAAATTAACTATCAATCCTATAGAAGCATATCTCATAGGATTGGGAGGTGTGGAAACCCCTTGCATGGGCGAGGTGGAACTTCCCCTCTATATTCAAGACGAAGTAATGACAGTCAAAGTACTAGTGTGTCAAGATGAGGACCTCACTGAGCCTCTTGTCTTGGGTCAGGACTGGATCTATGATCATGCAATCAACCTAAACCTAAGAAGTGGACTTCTTCAGGTATGGGTAAATCATAGCCGAATTACAGTTGAATTGGAAAATGAGGCACTCAAGGAACTAGGTAAAGCACGAACTCCTGGTCCTTCTAGGGGCGCACATGAAGTTGACAATGCTATTCTTGTCCAAAACTGTATGATGCAGAAAGAGGATTGTCTCAACAACGGAGTCAAGGATAAGACGACAGAGGGATGCAACAACCAAAGGCAGATCAAATACAGGAGCAAAGTACCACCTATACTGGAGGCCAAAAACACATGCGAAGCAGAATATCTCAGTCGTTGAAACAAGTGTGGGTGCGGAGGCGGACACTCTGTTGCGACCATGCCAACCCCACGGCCAAAACCTCTTATTAGTAATCAACAACACGACACTAATAAGAAGTCCTTCATAAATTCTTCTACGAAAGAGAAGTCTATTTGGGTACCCAAGAAGTCAATGAAGGCCAGCCCACAATCACGACAAATCTGGGTGCCTAAGGCTTGCTTGCGGGCTCAAATAGCTACACCGAGGCCACACCCGGTACAACATGTTTCACTCACTCGAACATCAGATGCCCATGCTTATACATCACGCGCGGGCACATATTCTTCCATGAGCACAAGTAGAATCACTTGTAAATGGGTCCTTAAAAAGCCTCATTTCCAAGTAGATACCCCTATCAAACTCTTCAGAGTCTCCAGAAAATCAAGATCAAAGCCCATCCACTGCATTTGGCAACCTAAAACTTGTAATAAACCCCCAGACCCCAGTTGTAAATCCATGCCCACCTACTAACTACATCACTCTCTCACTACATCATTCCACTTAGCTTCTAGGTCTACCCAATTCCTAACTACACGCACAAGCACCGAGCACTTAATAGCCTACTAATCTCTCCCGAACCTCATGATAATGTTGTAATGGGGACAAAAACGGTTCTATCTTGTCCTTTACAATGTTAACACTTGTTTCTATATTCTCACAGAGTCAGGAGGCAAGAAGTAACATGGCAGATACGGTAGGAACTAGCTCCCAGGCAGGCACCAGCCCCCAAGTCGTGGACATTGAAAGTCTTCCCCTTGAGGAATTGAAGGAACGCCCAGTGGCATTGAGGGCATTACATGCCATACCGATTCAGAATCCTCCACAGGGGCACACAATGCCGGTCAGCAAAAACTCACATTGGTTCAGTGATGTGGCAGGATCTTTGGGTGAAGGCGCTTACATGTGGGAGGCCGAGATAGAATTCAACGGGCGCTGGGGCAGGTATCACTTCTTCACCAGGGAATTTGAGAGACTATAGAACAATGAAGGACTGAAACCTATATGGAAGAAGGCGGGACTCTACGATTACTTCAAATTCCAATTGCCAAAGCCCGACTTTCTAAGATGCTCATATTTGATTAGCACCCTCACTCCGAGCAAAGACAAAAAGGGATACAACACCTTTGTCCTCCCATCTCTCACAAGGGGCAATGAGCTGAAGCGCTTCAGGTTGACTATCAATTTGGTGAGGGAAGCTCTAGACATGAAAGGTATGCACATTCCTACGGAGAAAGAGACTATGATCCCCGACAATATGAAGAACATGAATCTGACGAAATTAAAGGACATGGTGGCAATGACACCCACAATTGCCATTCACTTGCGAATGGTCATGCAGCATTTTGCATTTCCCGCTCAAGAGAGGTTCACAATGCCACCTAAGAAGATATGGTTTAGTCTATACTTGGCTGACGCTTTTGATTTGACAATCAATATGCCCCACTGGATTATCGACTAAATCCACTTGGCTCATCAAAGGTGGTATAGAAAACAAAAGTCAGTATTGTATGGATGCTGTGCTCTCACCCGGATTGTGTATAGATGTTTGGCTTATGATGTGCCAGTGCAGAGGGCATTAATTTGGACCAGGGTACAGGAATTCCAACGTAGACTATCAACCGCAGCAGTTCAGATGCCCTGTGCACAACCCCGCGGTGTGACATTGACACCAAAGACAACTCCACGACTTCCAAGGCGGGTACAACCCTTCACTATCAGATTACCAAGACACAGCACTGATGGACCGAATCTGGTGTTCCCACCTGTACCAACCGCCTAGAGTTTCCTCACGGATTCACATTAGAAGACCTAACTGATGAGGAGGTAGCCAGAATAATCGAAGCTGTTAATGCAGAAGTCGAGGCAGAGCAAGCTAGTGGACAACAAACTGCTACAGACCAACCCCATCCCAGACAACCAGAGGTCGTCGATGTGGAGGGTGAAGAAGAAGAACAAGAAGAGGAACATGGTGGACAATCCGAGGAAGAAGAGCAGGAATATGATCAGGAAGCTCTGCAAGTACTTGAGGGTGCCCCGGCTTATACGAAGGAATTGAAAAAGCTCTATGATACCATCAACAGGGTTCAAGAGCAACATAGACTGTCCCTCGCAGCAGGAAAAGCTCTCATGAACCAAATCCTTGAGGAAGGTGTAGACGAGCAATACAGCGCCTCACTTGATATGATATCTGATGCTTTAGGAGTACCTGAGACGGTGTCGTCGAGGTTCATGGAAAGGAGGGAAAAGTGTGCCAGACAGTACTACTCTGCATCATGTGCAATCACGCGTAGTTAAGGTGAAAGGGATAGTTTGAGTATTCTCGATTTAATCTCGAATGGGTCGATCTCTTTGCTTTACTTCTGATGAATCAAGTGAGCTTTTTCTTTTATTTAATTTTTTACTAACATTTTTAAGACTTCAGCGTTTTCCCTTTCTTGCTTACGCCTAGAGCCCAAGATCTCAGATGGTTGAACTTACGAATTCTTAAAGTCCACACATTTATATTCTAGGTTTCTAGTTTAATTTGAGCTTTAAAAAAAAATACTAAGGGTTTGAGATCTTCTTGAAACAATCAATTTTTTTTCTAAATTTCCGGCCATAATTTAACACGCATGACTAACTTATCTCAATATCAAACAAGCAGAGCATCAATCAGCCGTCATTTTATTTTTCAGGTGTTCTTAAACAACAAAAAAAAAGTGAAACATGACTTCTGTCATAAACTGTAATCGGCAAGGATCATGTTAAGGTGCAGCACAATCTTTGAATCATTCCATGCAAATGGATTTATTAACTTGCAAATCACACAGGGAAGTGAGATCGATTCATCTCTATTTGACGTACACATACATGCATCACATAGAGCAGGACAAGCTAGTTGAACTAATTTCAGAGTTACTGTATACAATGCAAGCCATAAAACTGATTGCCAGGAACACGCTTCACATATGTTTTGAATTTTTGCTATTACGATTCAGGTTTAGATAGTTGATAAAGGTCCCATTAGAGCTGGAATCTTTATGTAGACATTCCAATGGTCTGCAGGTACTGCGCCAGCAACAAGGACCTGTCTAACTAGTTGCATTAATATGTAATTTGTTATCCTTACACCTAAGAACTCCGAAAACAAAAAACTCTTGGGTTCCCGTTAGTGCGCACACAATCGATTACATCCCTTTTGTCAACTAATTCTAGAGACATGCTTCACGTAAGCGACAGATGATGACCAAACTAAAGTAATTGATTAGTTTCTTTACATTATTCAATGTGCTAAGAAATGTTACAACTACTGCTAAAGGAAATTGACGCAAGTGAATGTACGTTAACAATATCCATTGAAAAAAAACTCAAGCACTAACCATATTCAAATGGCATGACCGATGCGCTGATTCTTCCATGATTCCCTGTTGTTCTTTAAGCCAAACAGCTCAAACTTCAAGACATTCTTTAGAAGTAAACTGTGTCTCCAAATTCAGCTTTCCATGTCAAAAGTCCGAAAGATTGACTACATATGTTTTCGTGAGAGACTCAATCCGAAGTTTCTCTACTGCTCAGGATCGCTCTGCAGCTCCAACACCCATTGTCTCAGCATGTTCAGCGATCACCATTCGGCCACACACCTCTTTCTGAACAGTAGGACGAAGTGATGACAGATGTTTCGGTGGGTGACATCACTCAGTGTGATTCCAACTGCTATTGATGGCTACAGACCCCTGGTTTTCCATTTGGAAGCACCTTTTTGAAGCTAAAGGCCTTTGAACGTCCTTCGTTAACTGCACCTCTGCCCCTTCAATCGACCGCGATCTCCCTTCAACTCAAGCTGATAAGCGGGCTTTCGTGCTATCACAAAAACAGAGTACAATTCTGCTGGAGATAGGAGAAATCTTCCGAAATAGCACTTGTGCTGGTCTAGCAACCCTGGTCGAAACTAAAGAAAAAAATATGGTCTTCTCCTGCCGATCCCGAACGACACAGAGTAAGGCATATATTGCTCTTTCCTTTTGTACATTCCTCTTCAATAAATCTTTCGCCATAGAATAGGTATAGTCCTCTTGATGTCATCCATAAATCATGTTCGATGAAGCTGGCCTCTGCGTCATATGTCAGAATATCTTCGATAAATTTTGAACTTTTTCCCGCAGACCAATGAACCAGAAACTCCTCTTGATCGTTCCCTTCCTTCTGTCCGATTGTCGCCAGAGAGAGAAAAAAACGAATGAGTGATCTCTTGAACCCTTTCAAATTCCTACACGAAGGCAGAGCGAGCCGTCCTCCCTTCATGTGCAGGCTGATAGATCATAAGCTCTCAAACGTCCAAAGATCTTTTTTCCCCTGTGGCTCCACGTAACATGTTCCTAAAAAATCAAAAAGCAAAAATTTCCAACTCTGATGGAGATCTCTCCCCTCACGATCGCCGATCGTTTTTGCCTTTCCCTTCATGCCACAAAAAGAAAACAAAAATGCAAAGCTCCACGTAGCCACTTTGCCATGTTTACAAATCGCCTTTTAATTTATTAAGCAACTTAATGTATTTTTCAAAGCCTTCTTTTTCTTTTGCCATATCTTTCTTGATTCCAGCCTTGGGTCTGAATCTAGACCACAACGGTGCATACCGCCCTTGCACAATCACGAAGAACGGAGCGAAGATATGGCAGACATCCCCCTCGATCAGGAAAACAGATGAATGTATTAGTATCAGAACCACAAGGCACATCCACAACCACGGGCACAGCACACACCGTTCATGATACTGAGGAAACCCATACATCAAGTGCACCTCCGTCACCCCTGCCTCCAACTCCACCACATTCACCTCCCACAACCAGTGTAACCACTACTGTCACCGCCTCCGAGTCCACTACCCATACCGAAGCGCAGACCGTCAGTCAACCCACACAACCCACACACCCTATCTCCACCTCTCTTGTCTATACGGCCACTCACACAGTAATTCTAACCGCAGCCACGGAAAACCTCATTCCCCCGATCACACTTCCTGGTAGTTTGTATTCACAATTGCACACACCACTGTACACTTTCACCACTATCACCGCACCCACAATTCCCATGTTCACAATCACTCCCACCACTACATCCACTTTTGATTTTATGGACATATCACCCACCTCCGCACCTCTCCTTCCCCCCATACACCCACCATCTCCCATTCCCCCACCTCCCACTTCACCATTTTCCAGCACCGCATCCACACTCCCCTTCCCCTTCCCCTTCCCCTTCCCTTCTACATTCAACACCCTTGTCGCATCCACCCCTATTAATAATGTATTTAATAATATGTATCAGTGTATGTCTCAACTACAACAGCACTACCAGCATCTTGATAACCAACATACGAGACTCTTCCGAAGCCATGAAGAACTTCAAGTACGATTCATTGATCTAGAAAGGGAAAAGCGGCTACTACAACAACAGTATGTCACTTTATAGGAACAACATGAGCAGTTAGTAGCCAATCCACCCCAGTCAGATGCAGAAGAAAAACAACAAATGGATGACCTGCTACACTCCCAGATAACGGAGAATCTCAAGCTTCGACGCAACCTGGCCCTCTTACGCAAACACATGTCTACAGCACTCGAGGAGAATAGACGACTACAGAAACAAAACGAAGAAAACTTGGAAGCAGCCATGGAGGGTTCCCCACAGGAAATCGACCCAGATAGATTCAAGTCCATACCCTCAGCGAATATGCAAATTGTGTTGGAAACCCATGCCAACCTCCTGGAAGCCCACACAGCACTAGAAAGAGAAAGAGATGACCTATTAAAGTAGCTGGCAACCCAGCATGAGTCACCAAGCAAAGTCACAACCGCAGTTGACACGTCTGAAGAAGTCGAAAAACTCAGAGCAGAACTAGAAGAATTACGAAGTAAAGTCATGCAATACGAGCGTCAACCCTCTCCCCTTGTAGAGCCCGAGCCTGACTTAGTGCCAATTGAAATAGAGGAAACCTTCGAAGACCCATACGTTCCCATGCCTGCACCAGGGGGCAAGCAAACAGAAGAGGGCATGGACACCATCGAGATTGAGGCTCTTGAATGGATGCAGAGGTCAGAGAAAGTGGCCACAACCCATGATGATAGAGTGACAGTTCAGATAGTGTCTATGTCACGTTTGGAAGAGGTAGTCATAAAATCGGATTACTTTAGAAACCTCTCCCATCATCGGTGGATCGGCACATCCGATGACTTGTATGTTCCTTTCTGTGTCTTAATGGCGGATTACAATGCTGAAATCAAACACCACACCTCAAAAGAACCAACCTCGGCTACACAGTTTGCACCGGACGACATCCCAGCAAGTGCCAAGCAGGGAAATATACACCAACCTACGTGGAGGATTCGTCTGCTGGAAACCTACCCTGAGATGGTAAGGACATGGAATAACATGCCTTTGTATATCAAATACAACCCATGCTATTGCCCTGTATTTCGAAGAAGGTCGTGGCCGGAATGACAACCAAAGGATTCTATACAAGCCAAAATTAATCTCATTATCCTGATAAGTAGAATGCACGCAGGGTCATTTACATCCTTGTATGTAGCTATTACAGACTCAGCAGTATTCACCATGTAACTCTTTGTAGGCCATGTGCCTGCCTTTGGACCTGCTATTTTCGGGAAATTTAACCACTTAGGTGGAATTTGACCTTCTCTTCTTCTCTCCCAAAAAGTTGCCCATTCCCTCCTTTGTGCCACTGGATAGTAAGCTGGATTGATTTTTAAATGAAGAGGTGCCTCTTTCCAAATTTTTCTACATTCTTTGTTGGCATCTAACCATTTATTTCTCCACTTTGGATTGGCTCTTTCAAATAGTTCTTTAGTCACATTGATGTCCTCTTCATACTCAAGATATTTGTTTGGAGGTAGCCCAACTCTGGCCAATTGATAATTCTTTATACTCTCCATAATCATACATAATGGTATTCCCAATCCATCTGCGGCCCAATGATGTTGATCTGGATTAATCCCCTTATTTAATGCAAATGAGACAATTTGTTCTTCATACTCATCATGCATCTTCCTGATAAATTCCATTCTAGAATCTCTACTTGTCAGCAATTTTTTTACAAAATCTTCTGAATATTCTCCTTCTAATCTTTTATCTGCTGGTTCACTGTCATGTTGTATTCCCTCAATATTTTCTACCCCATATTCTTCTGCATATGTGGTTTCCACATGTGTTTCTTCCTGAATTTGTGGTTTATCCAACTTCTTCTGCAATTCCTCTATAGTCATCATCAGACTCCCATTCTGTTGTGCCCATAGTTCTCTTTCTTTTTTCCATTCATTTTGTTCCTTTTCTCTCTTTGTCTGCCAATCACTTCTTTCCTTTTCCATATCCATGTATAGCTTATTATACCCTCTCATAGATGTAGCAACATGTGTACTAGCCTGCTTTTCTAATTCTTTGGCTTCTTTCAGTTCTCTTTGTAATTTCTGAATCTCTTTATGTAATCCTTCCTTTTCTTCCTCTGTCATTTGGGCTGTCTGACTTTCCTCCTTCAATTGCCCTTCCTCCAATAGTAGATTATTGATTTCTTCATTTGCTTTAGTTAAAATTTGATAGGAAGTTTGCAGAGTTCTATACCTCCCCTCAATCTTTCTCAACTCTTTTTCCAATTTAGTGTTCTGCTCTGTTAGTTGCACACTCTTTTCTTCCAAGTATTGAATCTTATTGTGCTTCTGAACTTCTAGCTCTTCCAAAGCAATTATTTTATTGGAAAACTCCTCATTTTTCTCTTGCACCTTCCTTAGTTGCTCTGCCATCTGCTCCTTCTCCCTTTTATGCTCTTTAATAATCATACTACCTTTTTCAAATTCTGACTCTGCTACCATCCCTGAAATGATCATGTTCCGGCTAGAGGGTCTGAACTGTTCAATGTTATTCATAATGAATTGACATGCTGATCTTATACTCTTTGGTATTCTTTCCAATCCTCCTTCCATTGCTATTTGTTTGGTTTCTAGTTGTTTGTCCTCTTTGCATTCACTCTCCTCTTCCTCTTCTCCTTCATATTCTATAATCTTGGCCTTGTTTTCTTCATTACTTGGATGAGTGTCCAATGTTTCTGAATCTGCCATGTCTTCTTGAACACCTGAATTCTTTTGCTCTAATACATCTGAAAATAAGCTTTATTTCCTGTACTTTTTCTTTCTCCAATACCTATTGAGTCTCTTCAAAAAGGTATCCTTCCTTTGTTTGCATCTCCTTTTCCTGGCTTAGAGTTTCCTGAAACAGGTTATATTCAGTTTCCTTACCAGAGTTTTCCTGACATTCACCTGCTTGTTCTTCCTGTCTTTCCTTTTCCTGGGCTAGAACTGATTCAATTATTTCAAAATCTTTGACCTGATCATTACTTCTTTCCTCTTTGTGTTCTTCTTCCTGTTCATCAATGTTCATGAGGTCCATTGCTACCTCTTGTTCTTGATCCTCATTGGATGTAAATTCCTCATTGTTCTTCAAATCATGTAGCACATCCTTTATACTCTGAATGATCTCTTTTTCCACTACTTTCCCTGTGACTTCTTGAACATTGCCTTTCACAACTATTTCCTCTTCTTCCTGTAGTGGATCTTGATCTGTGCCTCTTTGATTTATAACTGAGCTGCTTATTTGTGCCTTCTTGGCTATTTCTTCTATGCTCTCATCCAGTTTAAAGTAGGTTTGTGAGGGTTTTGTCCATATGGATTTCATCCCACTATGCACTAATCCATAACTAACTTCTTCCCTTACTTCACTTGCCTGTTCTATCAGAACTGCTTTTCCCTTCATCAACCTTCTTTCATCTTCAATACTAAGCTGTTTTCCTGCTTGTTCCTGAATTGGCTTCTCCTGAGCCTTCTTCTTCAATTCCTCAGGTGTTTTCTGTTTCTCAGAAGCCTGTGTAATTATATTAGGAGTATTTGGTATTGATAAATTTAGACTTTTTAGCAAAAAGCTCTCAATGTCACTTTCAGAATCAGATGAAAAGTGTGAAGGTCCTCCTCTTTCTGGTTCTGTGGGTCTTGATGCTTCTTCCACAGTGGATGGCTTCTGTGTTTCTCCCATTATTACTTCCTCCCTCTCTTGGTCAATTTCTTCTTTTGTACTGGTTTCTTTGGAACCTTCTTTTTTACCACAACAGTGGTTCTGGTCTCTGGAGGTCCTTGCAATTCTTTGAAATAAGCCAGCAACTCAACTTCTTTCCTGACAAACACCTCCTCTGTTTCAGCTGTCATCATTTGATCATGGAGTGCTTCATAGTGCTCCACCTCCTCCTGAACCCAGTCTGTAGCTTTGCATGAATAGTCTTCCAGCATTTTCTGGTATTGTGCTTCATACATAGCTCTTTTGTTATTTCCTTGGGTTAAATAGGTGTATAATTGCTCTTTGCTTGTTTGGGGTGGATGAGGTTCACTAGAGGATTGAACCTGTTTCTGTGCCTCCTCATGTTCTTCTTTTGTAGCTTCCTCCATTTCTAATTCCACCTTCCTTGGGTCTAACCTTCTTTTCTTTACAGGAATTACTTCCTCAGATATCATCTTCCTTTTTCATACCTGTTCCCCTCATGCGGGTTTGTCCTTCTGTTTCCCTTTCAGCCATTTTCCTTGGAGGACTCTTGATTCCAGCCATAAGACTTCTGAAATACTGTGCCTCTGGAGCCAATTTCAATTGATCTTCCATCCCTAGAACATGATAAATGATTCTTGTTAAGAATTGGGCTCCATTCACGAACTTCTTCTGCTCCCAATGTTTTGCTGCTTCCTTCAGCTGTTCATGGATGTATGGTGAGACATCCATTACTCCAAAAGGTTTGGTTCTGTCCTTGTTGTTGAACATCAATAATGTCACTGACTTATGCGGCATGGTATATCTTTGTAATTTTGGAAAACAAAAGTACTGTAAAAACATCCTTACGGCATATTCTTCATTCTCCCTTCCTTTAAAGTCAGTGAATTTTGCATATCCTGTGTAAGTTTCCTTATTCTTTTTGACAAAACTCAGGTCAAGTTTGGTTCCCATTGTGTAGAATTGCAGTGCTGCTCTAATATGTTTTGCCCTGATAGTGATACCTACTTCCTGATTATCCTTGTTTTTGACTTTGCATCTGAAATAGGCATCATTCCCTCTTCCTATTTCTGTCAAACTGTTCATTACTTGTGATACCCTCTCAAAATCAATGAAAAAGATAGGCTCCTCCAATATTTTGTGCAATCCTACTGCCTTCCATCTTTTCATATTGACAGCAACTCTTTGAAACCTGTAGAATTCCTGGCACAACATTGTATATTTATACCCTCCTACTCCCACTGTGAATATGTGCTGACCGATGATGTTTAGGGTCTCCTTAAGTTCCTTCACCACCTTCTCAGCCTCTGGAATTTCTCATTCTTCATCTGACTCTAGGTCCACCTGTTCCTCCGCAGCTTCACTGTCCAGAAACCAATGGCCTCTTGATAGCACAACTGATTCTGCCTTGAAGTCATGAATTGGTAACTCCTTTGTATTCACCATTTTCTGAGGAAAATAAAATACACAGAAAAACTCTACCCACATAAGTTGCAAGAAATCATAGAGTAATATGTAGGGATTTATTTTTAGATGTCATGACATAAGAATGAAAATAAAATCCAAAATAAATTCCATTTCTCCAGGAAAGACTCAAAAAGTGATCATCACAGGTGTAGCAAGATGTCTAGTGCAGTCCCTTTTCCTAACCACTCTTTTGGAAAAACAAATCATTTATCAAATGATAGAAAACAAAAACTTAACTAAAAAACTAACTAACAAAAAATAAAAAAATAAAAAATAAAAAATAAATAGATCTCTACTATTCTTCTACCTATATCTTGCTTTGTGACATATGTTTTTTGTAAAAAACAACAGAAAATAAACAATTTTTCTCAATTTTTCTTTCTCTTTTTTTTTTCAACAATGATTTTTCTCTCTTTTTTTTTTTTCAGCAATGATTTTTTTCTCTTCTCTTTTTTTCAAATACTTTTTTCTATTTCTTTTCTTCCCCTCCTAATTCTCTTGTTTAGAAAAGAAAATTAGGTCTAATAGATGTTGTTTTTTTTTTCATAGCTTTTGAACATGTTATGATTTTCTAGATATAGATCAAATCTGGATGATCTTTTTTCCACTGGAACAACTCTGATTTTTTAACCTAGTACTTCCTGACTCCAATTGGTCTGGTTCCAGGCAAACAACCATTCCCTTTAGATAAGCATTTTGTAGGAGCTTTTGGTCTCCATATCCATTTTGTCCTTGATTCCTGTTTTAATGAGTAGACCTGTTGTAGACTTTGATTCCATTTGCTTTTTGCTCTGATGTTTTGATTCTTTAGACAATGCCATGATTGCCATCTTCTTCCTATCTCTCCACCCTTCTTTGTTCTTCCAATCTTTTGCCGATTTTGATTATATGACGCTTGATCATTTAACATTTGTATTGGTAATGTCTGTGTATCCTCAAATGCAAAAGTGAATCCTTCAAAGTGTATATCATGCACATCTGATTGAATTTCCTGTTTTTCATTACTCAATAGAAATATTAAAAACCTTTTGTCATTTATGTTCAATTTAAGCTTCATTTTTTCAAAATCCAAGATCACTTTACCTTGTTGAAGCCATGGTTGACCTAAAATCACTTTTTCAGCCATCAAATCATCTGGCCATTCTTCACAGTCTATTTTCATATATTCTTCATTAAACTTTACTTCAATAGTCAGTGAAGACATGCTCTGTACTATTTGACCTTCCAAAGTTTTGATTAGGGTTCTACTTTTAGTTCTTTTTATGTTGAACTTACTTACCAAAGCTGAACTGATCAGATTTACTTGTGCTCTAGAATCTATCAACACCCTAATGCTTTCATTTTGAAAATCCATTATCATCACAGGGACATGTTCCTTTGGTTTGAGAGGAGTTTCACACAGACATACTTCCCTAAGCTCATTGTTTTTTCTTATCCTTTCCATAGCTTCCTGTTGAGCTTCCTTTCTCATGTCTTCCTCTTCTCTTTTCCTGTTTTGAGCTTGTTGCAACCTTCTCCATTCATCAATAGTTAATGGGCAATCATACCTCTTAACTCTACATCCACTTATAAAGTTTGGCATGATTTCTCCGTCTATGTTAGCTAGTTGAATGGCTCCACTGTTGCTTATCTGATGTATAATATATGGTCCATGTCCTTTTTTCTGGAACTTTTTCTGATGTTCTCTGACTGTGTAAGCCAACACTAGATCTCCTACCTGTAGATCTTTCTCTTTTATGTGAACATCATGATAAGCTTTTTGCCTTTTCTTGTCCACATATAAACTCATAATGGCTTGGAGTCTAGATGCTCCCAACTTTTCCAATTCCATTACTCTCTTCGATAGTTCATGTCCAGTCCAATTGTAGTGACTTCCTACTTTTAATGTTGGAATAAGGAATTCCATAGGTAAAACTGCATTTTGTCCATATACTAGATTGAATGGTGTGCTCCCTATTGCAGTTTTGTAAGCCACTCTATAAGCCCATAGGACATGATTAAGTTGTAGATCCCAATCATTCCTGTTTGTGTTTACTAATTTTGATAGTACAGTACAAAGTACTTTATTAGTACTTTCTGCTAGCCCATTGGCTTGTGGGTGATATGGGGCTGACTTTCTATGACTGATTAGGAAATATTCAGTGATGTTTTCTATGATCTGGTTTACAAAATGGGTCCCCCTATCACTTACTAGTTCAATTGGAAGTCCAAATCTGATGATAATGTTTTCATATAGGAATCTGGGAGTAGTATTAGCATCATTTCTTTTTGTGGCTTTGGCCTCAGCCCACTTTGTCAGGTAGTCTGTAGCCACTATGATGTATTTAGCATGGGATTGTTTTGCTGGAGGATGTATAGGTCCAATGAAATCCAATCCCCATTTACTAAAGGCTCTGGCTGAAATTAATGGAACCAATGGCATATCATTTCTTCTGTTTGGTTGACTTAGCTTTTGACAGACATCACACCTTTTTACATAGGTTCTTGCATCCGGAAATAACGTTGGCCACCAAAAGCAAGAATATAAAATGAGTTTAGCAGTTCTGCCACTTGAGAAGTGTCCTCCTGCCACTCCAGAGTGTGCCATTTCCAACATTTCCAGATATTTGTTCTCAGGAACACAAATTCTTAGGTATCCATCCATTCCTCTCTTATACAACTGTTCTCCTATCAATTGATATTCTTCAGAGATTACTTGTAAATTTTTTGAATCTGTACCAGCTATCACTTGTTTTCCTTTCTCCTTCCTTCTCAATTCTTTAATGATATTTTCACTCCAATCTAGATTTTTCTGGAACCAATATAGAGTTATAAATTCTGAATCTTGCAATGTTTGGCACTTATTGCAATTGGCAATGTATTTTGATACATCTTGAATTTTATTAGGCCAATGTACCCCCATCCTATTGAGATTACTTAGGGTGACTACCCTAGAAGCATGAGTGCAAGGGTTCCAAAGATGAGCTCTCCTCAGGTATTCTTGTTGCTCCTCCTCAGGAGTGCAATATTCTAATATGCCTGTGTAGTTGAGATGGTATAAATGCCCAGCTAGTAACATGAAGTTCCTGCTTTGCAATACTAGGTGTGCATTATTCCCAGTTGTTCTCCAAGGTCCCATGGTTAATAATGGTACTAAAGTCATGGTCCACTCAGGAACACTTTCTACCTTAAACAGATAAGTGTCTGGCAGATTGTCATCTAAAGGTGAACTGGGTTCTTCAGACTGGATTCGAGATAAATGATCTGCTCTCAAGTGTGTTTTCCCCTTGTCTGACCACTACTTCAAACTCAAATTCCATAAGCAAAAGAAACCATCTGACTATTCTCCCTGTGTGACAAGGTTTATTTACCAAATATAGCAAAGCTTGATGGTCTACAAAGAACTTAAACTTGTTGGCCAAAAGGTAATGTCTGTATTTTTTTACAGCAAATACCATGCCCAATCCCTCTCTTTCAGTGGTTGTGTAATTTTTTTCTGCTAGATTCAATTGTCTACTAGCATAGGCCACTGGGAAATCTAACTTGATTCCTTCTATTGGTTGTGCTAACACACATCCCAAAGCATAATTTGAAGCATCCACATGAACATGAAAAATTTTGTCCCATTGAGGTGTTTTCAGAATTGGGGCTGTTACCAAACAAGTTTTTAGAGTTTCAAAGGCTTGGTCACACTCCTTAGTCCACTCAAACTTTGTAATTAGGGCATATAAGGGTTTTGCTATGTCAGCAAATTTGTGTACAAATTTCCTATAATACCCACAATGTCCCATGAAAGTTTGAAGTTCCTTAACACTTGTTGGTCTTGGGAGCTCTATATGGCCTTTATTTTCTTCTCATCAGTTGAAATTCCATTTTTAGAGACTATATGACCCAGCATTCTTCCTTGTCTCACAAAGAATACACATTTTTCTGGATTTAAACATACTCTGTAGGTTCTGCATTTCCTGAATATATTTGCTAAATCCTGCAAGTGATCTTGTCTTTTTAATGAAAAAGTACAAAGATCATCTACATAGATTTCCATTACCTTTCTCAGAAACTCTTTGAAGATATGACACATCAATCTCTGAAAAGTCGCTGGAGCATTAGTTAATCCAAAGGGCATAACCCTGAAGGCATAAATTCCCCATTCTATGGAGAAGGCAGTTTTATGTTGGTCTTCCAATGCTATAGGGACCTGGTTGTACCCTGAAAAACCATCTAAAAAACTATAAACCTCCTTCCTTGCAACTCTTTCTAGAAGATGCTCTGTTATAGGCAGTGGATAGTTATCCCTTATAGTTGCTGCATTTACCTTTTTCAAGTTAATGCATACCCTAAGTTTCCCATTCTTTTTTGGTACCACAACTATAGGAGATATCCATTCTGTATACTCAATTTCATAGATGAAATTGGCAGCTAACAACTTGTCAATTTCTTCCTTTATCTTAGCAGAGTATTTATCATTAAATGTGTAATGTCTCTGTTTACTAGGTTTTGCTTCAGGTGTAATAGGAATCTTATGCTCACAGATTTTAGGATCAATACCTTTCAAATCCTTATAGCTATAAGCAAATACATCCCTATAGTTTCTTGCCAAGTTTCTTAGTGCCTCTTCTTCTTGGGTTGTCATGTCATCAGCCACTACAATGTGTCTTTCTTCTCCCTCCTCCTGAGTGATCATGATCTTTTTAGTTTCTTCCTCATTATCATAAGCATCTCCTTTCTTCTTTTCCCTCTTTGGTTTCCTTTTGAGCAGTAATCTATTTTCCACTTCATAAGTCTTGAAATTTTCTGGTACATCAAACTGTTGATCTTTTTTCATTTCCCTTGTCTTCTTCTCATTTTCCTGATTTTCTTCTGTTTCCTTGTGTTTGTTTTTCTTGTACTTACCTGAGATCTTATCCTTAATAGCATCTTCAACTCTTACTTCCTCCAAAAAGTGTATCTTCCCTTTTTCTAATATCATTTCTGATTCTATATCCTCTTCTGTTCTGGATACCTTTATCATTTGTATTCCAATGTGAAAAATATCATATCCTTCTTCATTTTGAAATTCCACTCCTACATATTCATCACTGGCTAGCTCCATGGTAGCCAAGATTTGATTCCACCCATAGGGCTCAAATTCCTCATCCTTGAATTGTTGAGGTACATAATTCTCATCTTGTAACCCTCTTTCTTCCACACAATCCTCTCTTCTTAATTTCTTTTCCTATTGGTCAGATTTCTTATCATATTGCACTTCCATACTGATGATTCAGCTTCATCCTGGTCCTCCATTTCTGATTCCTCACTCAACTCTTGATTCTGATGAATTTTATACCATTCTTGAGGGGATATGTCACAGTAGTGCCCATTTCTTAGATTTACTTTGGTTATTCTTCCTTTGCTCTATAGGTATAAGCAATCATTACCCCAATCTTGTACAATTTGCATTTGTCTCATGAATGGTCTTCCTAGGATAATTTCATATGAAGTAGATTGTGGGAATTCAACTATAGCAAAGGTATGTCCTATCTCTATCCCACATATGTCCACAATCACTTTTTCCCATATTCCTAGGGGTTTCTCTATATGTCCATCTGCAAGTTGCAATCTCATTTTTGTGGGTAATAATTCATTTTTTCCCCATTTCTCCCAAGTTTGTTTAGTCATGATGGCCACTCCTGATCCACTATCCAAAATAGCTTTGGCCTGGTTTTTACCAAATTGTATTTTTAAAGTTGAGTTTCCCTCTTCTCCCTCACAATATCCTCCTATCTTATCAATGGGAATATACCACAACTCCTCCATTTCCTGTAGTTGTGGGTGAAGATTTTCTGGTGTTGTCTCCCATTTTTTCACTTGGCTCTGTAAGTGAGGATTTTGTTTCATTAAATCTTCCCATGTGGTGTGATACAGAATTGTGCATCTTTTGTCTACATTCACTTGGAGTGTTACTTGTGGGTTTTCTTCCTTGATACTCTTTCCTCTTGTTTTTGTTGTCTCAGATTCCTCAATTGTTTTTTGAGAATTGTCTTCTTCCCCCATTTTGAGTTGTACTTCCCGAATGATTTGTTTACATTTCTGCATTCTTTCATGTTCTAAGTTTGGCATAGGATAAGCCATTGTATGATCAGCAAGGCTTGGTCCCTCTTGAATTCTTCCTTTGTATGCTTTTATCAGAGTGTCTAGACTTTTTGAATTTCCTATTTCCAACTGGGTCTGTGTCTTTGGAGGGGAAGTATTGTTTGATTGTTCCCTATTTTCTTCTTCAATATTTTTACTCATTTTTTGCTTCCTCTCCCATTTCCCTTTTTGTCTATATTTCTTTACCTTTGAGATTGAACCTTCATTTTGTTCCTTAGTTGTTCTTTGTTGTTTTGTTTGTGACCTTGTTATAGCATTTACATCCACTAGATCAATGTCACTCAATTCTTCCTGTTCCATGATACTGACTGCTTTTAGTGGTATGTTATTAGGTGTGTTTTGTTGTTTTTGAGGATTTTTTGGGCAATCCTTTATCAAATTCTCCCTACCACAATCCTTGCAATATGCTCCTTCTATTCTTAATGTAGGAGGTTTTGGACAGTCTCTAATGAAATGATCTCCCCCACACCTATAACAAGTTATCTTTGGTCCTCCTTTGAATTGAGGTTTTTGATTGGACATGTAATTATTGGTTATATACATGAAAGTGGCAGTGTCCATCTCAATTCTTCCATTTCCCAAGTCTAGGGCTTGTAATTCTGGTTCTCTTGATTCATAACCTTCCCATTCTTCTGGATATCCTTCATTCCATTGATAATCTTCCTTGTATGGTGACTTTGTTCTTGAGTTTCCCTCCTCTCTTGGTGTGTATTTGATTGGTACCACATTTGTTGGTATAGGAGGTTGTTGCCCAAGCACAGGTCTTGGTTGCTCACTATACACTGATTCTCTTTGGCTCCCATAGTCTCTCTCCTTTATGGGTTGTTTATTATAGAAGCATTCTTCCCTGGTATGGTTGGTCCATTTCCTCTCTAGTGTACAATATTTGAGTGTCTTTCTGTCTTGCAAATGTGGAGGCTTTTGATATGGGCACTATTGTATCAAATGACTTTCTCCACAATTGTAGCATTTTTTATTTGTGTTTATCCTGGAGTTTATCAAATTGGTTTTAGTGCTTACCTCTAGGGCTTTAGCAATGGCCTGAGCCAACTCTTCTGCTGGAGGAATTTTATCTTCATATGATCTGGGTTGATCAAATGCTAACAGATCTTGGCCTCTATTATCCTCCAAATCTATTGCTTCTTTTACACAAGCTCCTAGATCCGGACATCTTCTGTAGTACACTAGGGTTCTTAATTGAGCACTTCTCAACCCTTCTATGAATAGGGATACTTGTCTAGCCATGGAAGGTACTTCCTCCTTAGGGCATCTGTCAATATATTGCTTAAATCTCCTGGCTGCCTCTCTGACATTCTCATCTTTTTGTTGTTTAAAACTGTGTATCAAAGTGGCTGTGCTATGTTTTATTCCTGTCTTTGAGAATTCTCCAATAAAGGCTTCTAGGAAGGATTCAACATCTAGCTACATTTCTTTTCTCAAAGGGATGAACCAAGATAATGCTGGTCCTGTTAGGGTTAGACCAAATGCCTCAAATTGAACTTTGTAATCTTCCACCTCCTCAGCTCTGATTAATTGCCTAAACTCTGCAGCATGAGCATGGGGATCTGAATACCCTTCATATTGATTTTCCATACATTTGGCTACTTGATATGGTCTAAGCATTCTACCTTGAGGTTGCCAATGATGTCTTCTTCTAAGTGAAAATTCATTATATCCTTCTGGTTCCTTGTCAAAGGGATTTGGTGAAGCATGTGTCCTCCTCCCATGTTGTTGTTCAGTACTAGTGTAGTTTTCATTGGGTCTAGGTAAATCTGGTTGTCCCATGTTATGCTCCCAAGGTCCTTTGTCAGCACATTGCCCTAAGTCATTTGAATTTTCTGGGTCTTGGGAGAAGATGTACACACACCCTTGCCTATCCTCATACCTACCATCTTTGAATTGAGCTACAGGTGTTATGTTTAGGGGAGCTTCTAAGTTTCTCAATCTAATGAGAAACTTATGCATTCCATCTTGATATACATAGGTGCCAAATCTATTTGTATACATGTACTTGAGGATATTTCTGTAATCCCCAGTTTCAATGGGTTCATTTGTTTCATTTAAATTTTCCATGTTGTTTTCTTGCCCTAAATTTCTTTCTTGGGCTTCCCCTACTACTAACTCTATCTCCTTCCTTCCTAGGTCTTGCTTGGTAAGTGAATTTAGTTTGTTCCCAGACCTAAGGATCATTCAACTAATTTTCACGATTTTGAACTCAAAATCGTGTTTTTCACGATTTTGTGTTCAAACTAGTGATTTTTCACCAATTTCTGTTGAGAATCGTGTTTCCCACGATTTCCTAACTAGGATAGTGTTTTTCACGATTTTGTGACTAAAATCGTGTTTTCCACGATTTTGAACTTAAAATCGTGTTTTTCACGATTTTCTAACTAGGATAGTGTTTTCCACGATTTTGTGACTAAAATCGTGTTTTCCACGATTTTGAACTTAAAATCGTGTTTTTCACGATTTTCTAACTAGGATAGTGTTTTTCACGATTTTGTGACTAAAATCGTGTTTTCCACGATTTTGAACTTAAAATCGTGTTTTTCACGATTTTCTAACTAGGATAGTGTTTTTCACGATTTTGTGACTAAAATCGTGTTTTCCACGATTTTGAACTTAAAATCGTGTTTTTCACAATTTTCTAACTAGGATAGTGTTTTTCACGATTTTGTGACTAAAATCGTGTTTTCCACGATTTTGAACTTAAAATCGTGTTTTTCACGATTTTCTAACTAGGATAGTGTTTTTCACGATTTTGTGACTAAAATCGTGTTTTCCACGATTTTGAACTTAAAATCGTGTTTTTCACGATTCTGTGCTCAAAATCGTGTTTTTCACGATTCTGTGCTCAAAATCGTGTTTTTCACGATTCTGTGCTCAAAATCGTGTTTTTTCACGATTTTGTGCTCAAAATCGCGTTTTTCAGGATTCTGTGCTCAAAATCGTGTTTTTCACGATTCTGTGCTCAAAATCGTGTTTTTCACGATTCTGTGCTCAAAATCATGTTTTTCACGATTTTGTTCCCAAACAATCGTGATTGCTCACAATTGTAAATAACACGATTTTCTGATGAAAATCGTGTTCTGGGAATCGCGATGTTGTTCTTTGTGCTCAAAATCGCGATTTTGTGTTGACTTCAGAATCGTGATTTTGAACAATTTTTTGAATTTTTTGAAGTGTTGATTTTCAGATTTCTCTTTCTTCTAATAGAATCGCTTTATTGATTTTTTAACATGCAATGAAGAAGATTTATTAAAAAATACTTTTTTCCTACAGAAAACCCAGAAATTCTGAAGATTGCGATTCCGTGATTTTTGGCTATTTTCTATTTTCTGTGTTATAAAACCACTCAAATGCAAGAACATGCACTCAAAAATGATGTTAAGACTGCTTACCTTGCTTGCTTGGTTGAAAGTTTCTCCAATGGTAGCTGATTGCAGAAAGTCGCGATTTTGCTCACTCTCTCTCTCCCTCACTCTCACTCAAATGAATTTTTCTTTGAATTCCAGGTTTTTATAGTGTCCAGAAAATCACGATTTTGTGTGATTTCCACAGTTCTTCACTCTTCCACTTGTCCAATCTTTACTTACCCAATCTTGATGACATCTTTTGCAATTTTTTTTTTGTCAAAGAACCCAAATATGCTTAGAAATTCCAGAAATTTTCCCTTACAGAAAATCGCGATTTTGTGCAGAAAATCGTGTTTTTGTTCTCTTTCAATACCCTCTACTCATTGCAATTCACCAAACTCCTGTACTTTTGCATCAAAATCACAACCTTACTCAGAAAATCGCGATTTTGTGCAGAAAATCGTGTTTTTTCTAAACTTCTGATTTTCTATAAATTTGAGTGTTCTTCTCTCTTGTCCTCCTTCAGTAACCTTTACCAACTCCAATTCCACAATCACCTGCAATTTTACCTCACAGTCACAATCATTAATCAGAAAATCGCGATGTTGTACAGAAAATCGTGTTTTTCAAATCTGCTAATTTTTGACAAATTTTTTGCTTTTCTCTTACTTGGTTCCTATTACTCTTATCCACAAAGCTCTAGTCCAACTTCCTAAGAAGAAAAGAAATTTGTTTGGTTGTTTTTGATGAATTTTATGATTTTTTTTTTTAGTTTTTGGACCTAAAATAAAGGTGAACACTTTACTTAGGGTTTCTTGTTTGGTGATCTACTGATCCTATGTTCCTTGATTGGTTATGATCTCTTATGGCTTAGCTATCACAAAAGTTCATGAGAAAATTTTTCCAAAGAAAATGTGCTATGGAATGCAAGCAATTTTTGCAAAGATAAACTCAATCACATATTTCTTTCAAAATGCAGATCAACTCAAGATTTATGCTCAGATTTGGTTAACAAATGAATCTTTTCTACTTGCATCTAGCTACTTTAACTGACTTTTCCTTAGTGCAACCATGTTATCTTCCCAAGATCAACAATATTGCATAGTACTTGGTCAAAAAGAACTCTAAAAATGCAAGAATAGACACATGTTACCTCATCTTCAGCTTTCTTGGCTCAAATCTTCCATACACCTGCACTTTTACTTCAACAATGTAATGAGCAACTATCAATTTACAAAAATTTCAGCACTTCCAATTCTAAAAGATGATCTATTGCTTTCTTTTCCCAAAAGACAAACAAAAGACATCTACCTTTTCATGTTCACATTTCTTGATTAAAGAGTGTTACCTTTTCCTTGTGTTTGTTACCATCATCAATAGAAGATCCAGCAAGGTCCAACTTCAATGAAGCTTTTGAATTACTCCCCGGCAACGGCGCCAAAAAATGTTTGTTATTGATCTTTGGAGTTGTCCTCTCCAATCATTTAGCATAAAGAATCAACAATACATCTTTATTTTGTCAATCCTGGAAGTATTCTTGAGACCACAGCCCCTTCAAGATGATAGAATCCAAGAAATAAGAGAATAATGGCTGGATTTTCTGAGAATAGTGAAGATGAAGAGGAATTTCTAGGGTTTGGATTATCTTGAGCAAATCTCCACCATTTTCTACAATCTTGGTGTCTATTGCATGCTATTTTATCAGCAGAACAAAATTGTGAAGTCAAAATAAAAAAATATCACCTGCATCTCACAGACGAGACAATCGCGATTCTATGCAAACAGACGATTTTCAGCTCCAGCACCATTTTTCATCAACTCATCACTCAACACAACAGTCTTCAGCTCTCTTCATACACATTCATCAGATTTACACAATAGAATCTCACAAATCTCCATGGATACACAAGAATAAGACTCACAAATCAAAGAAACCACACAAAAGAGGAGAAAACACGATTTTCAACAGAAAACTCCTTCTCTATTCACTTGGATAGCATGTAAACAAATGATTAACCAACCCCCTCATAATAGAGGAAATTAGCTTATATACATTTTCAAGTGTCCCTTTTCACACTTGAATTTTGGTCCTTTCCTCTATTATTCTAAAAATATGCTATCTAGGAGTTTCCAAAAAATTCTAGAAAAAATACATAAGATTCTATCCTACATAAGGAAGACTCTTCCTTATTTTTACAACAGTTGCATAAATATTTTTACAAATTTCTATCATTTTACAATTATTTTTCTTCAAAAAAGACTTCCAAAAATGCATCTTCCAACAACGACGATCTGGCAAGTAGGCCAATATTTTTTCAGGACACTAAAGCATATCGAAGAGGTGGACACACAAGGAGAAGGAGCAAGTAGGGAGCTCGAAGATATGTATGTCAAATCGTTAGAAGAAATCCCTACAACAATAGTGATTTTCATCACTAAGAGCCATTGTAGATACCATTTCATATTTTTGTAGCTCCATTTTGTGCAAGCCAAGGAGTCCTTGAGCTTGAGGAGCATTCGAAGTAGCTACCTACCAATTTTCATAATTTTTAGACTTCGTTTGAGTCTTCAAATAGGCCCTAGAACCTAATTTTTAACTAAGCTGGACACTAGGTCTGGACACGGCCAAAACCTAGTCAAAAACTATAAATAGAGCTAGAGAGCTCATTTTTGAAGCTAGCTTGTAATTGATCTAAACTTGTATGAGCACTTTTGAAGTAATCTAAAAGAACTCCATTGTCTCTCTCTTTGTCTTACCTTGTGTGCGCGTGTGTGTGTATGTGTGTGCATGTTAGTGTGCTAATCACTCACGCACTTGTGCCTTCACTTGCTCGAGGTCATCATACCATCCTCACGTCTTCCCGGATTGACATTAAAGGAGGTGCTACTCATCACTGAGCTACAATATGTGGGATACCTAAAGGCTTCACCTCCTTGTTCTCTCTGAGGGTATCCATAAGGTCTCATAACAGGTTGTCTTGGTCTTGATTGCGTATTGTAGGGACAATTTTCTACACTCTGATTTGTGTATTTTTGTTATATGCTGCAATATTGTAGAGGGCCTGGAACGGGTGGTCTATTGTAAGCATAGGCAGGTGGTGGGACTATTCCCCTAGTGCACAAATGAGATGGATGATCACCTCCACACTGCATACATCTTCTAAGCATGGGCACTCTCATTCGGTTGTTGGGGTAGTTCCTCTGTCCTTGAACGTTCAGCTTCTTTGCTACTAGGTCAGCTATTTCCTCAACATTGTTCTTAGGGTTCGATGTGCTGCTTGCTGAATCTTCACTCTTCATACTACCTTGAGGTATTTTCAGATCCTCCGCTAGATTGTCCTCTAGGTCAATAAATTCTTTCATGCATTATTGCAAGGTTTGAACTCTCTTCACATACACCAGAGATCTTAATGATCCATTCAATAATCCTTCCAAAAATAATGAAACCATTTTGTTTTGGGTGGGTCTCTCTTCCACTGGGCATCTATCCACATACTGCTTGAATCTTCTGGCTACCAATGTCACTGATTCCGTAGGAGCTTGCTTAAAGCTATGGAT
>CM035431.1:57351207-57356207 GCA_020310875.1 Ceratopteris richardii | reverse complement strand
TAGATAGATAGATAGATAGATAGATAGATAGATAGATAGATAGATAGATAGATAGATAGATAGAGAGATAGATAGATAGATAGATAGATAGATAGATAGATAGATAGATAGATAGATAGATAGATAGATAGATAGATAGATAGATAGATAGATAGATACATAGATATGTTGGTGCATGACAATCATCAATTGAAGGATTATGGAGAGATGAAGTCAAGGAGTCAAGAAGAGAACAAATTCAGATGGTTGAAGGAAGGACATATTCAGAAAACCCAAAGATATGTACACATATGTACATTAGCTGACTTATACCTTTGTCTAGTCATACACTTGTATATATTCATCTATAAATATGTTGGAAAATGTCGGGCAAATAGAGCAAGAGAAGATTAGAGAATAGTGAGAGAGAAATTAGTGTCATTAGACACATGAAGAGTGAGTGAATTGTCCATCCTCACTCAGATGTAAGTTTTCTGAGAAATGGAAGAATTTTGCGCCCGATATTTTGCTGTATACTCCTTCTGTGTTTAATCTTTTGAGAAATCCTTTTGCACGTGTTTAAGTCCATAGCTAATCTATCTATGGCTAGAATTTGAGAGATTAATTTCAATCAGGCTGTGAGAATTTTGATTAGGAACATTCATATGTAAGAATGTTCTAAGAGTCGAGAAATCTGGCGCACATTTCATCTTCAAAGAAATGGTCAGTGCTCAGTCCACAGTGTAAAGTTTTACACAAGTGAGGGCTCAAAATCTAAGTTGGAAGGTAAGCCATCTATGGCTAGAAGATCTTGATCAAACGAGTTCAGAGTTGGGAGAACCAGTGCTAAGAAGTTGCAGGTGTCAAAGTCGCCATTGCAGAGAAGCACTTTCAGACATAGGTAAAGTGTTTTACACATTTCTCAGTGTGTACTTAATCTTTTTGAGAGATTTAACTTGGCAAAGTTGCGCAACCTTAAGCCGAAGTGTTGTGCAAAGTTTTATCAAAAACTTTACAGGATTGATTAGTCAATGAGTGACTAATCTGCAGCAGACTTTTCTGAAGAAACTGAATTTTTCAGAATAATCAATTTCCTGATAATTTGGTGAAGATTCTCTAAATTAGGTGGAGTCTAAAGTTGATCTTGATATAGAGGTGATCTAAATTCAAGGTCAATTTGTTCTTTTGGAGATTAACACTCTCTATCAGTGGTATCAGAGCAGGTTGTGTCAAAATTGAAGTGAAAAAGACTCCGACTATTGCAGAAGTACAAATCTTTACATCTTGAAGGTGCAGAAGGATAAAGGTTGAAGAAAACTTGAAGGAAGACATACAAAGAGCATCAAAAGGATCAGAAGGAGCAACATTCGAAGTAAAGGTACATTTATTATCTGTAAAGGTTAAAGATTTGAAGCTACAGGTGAAGTAAAGATGGGAGATAGTCTCCAAATTGAAAAGTTGGATAGAGAGAACTATCCTGCTTGGTCTATGAGGATGGAAGCTCACCTTATGAGCAAAGATCTGATAGGATATATCACAGGAGATGAAGAAAAGCCAGAATTCAGAGATCCTAGTGTTCCAACTAGGGAGGAGCTTGCAGATTTGAAGAATTGGATGAAGAAGGATGCTCAAGCAAGAAGCATCATCTACATGGCAATCAATGACTATTTGCTTCCTCACATTAGAGGACTTGAGAGTGCTTGTGACATTTGGAATGCTTTGGAAGAGCATTTCCAAAATACAACCAAATCAAGGAAGGCTTCACTATGGGCAGAGTTTACTACCTTCAAGAAGAAGGCCTCACAATCAATTTCTGATTATGTGACAAAGATGAAGGACATTGCAGATTCTTTAGGTGCAGTTGATGAAGACATTGAAGAAGACAAATTGGTAAGACAAATACTCACAGGACTAAGAGGAGATGAGAAATGGAAGCCTTTCATTTTATCTACAGAACTTTCATTAGATCATTTTACTCCTGACTTGAATCAATTGTTAGGTCATATGCTAACTTTTGAGAATGATGTCAAAGGAGATGTTGATAAGAGTGCAGGTCATGCAATGTATTCTAAAGACAAGAAGAAAGCCAACAAAGGGAAGCAACAATCAGGTGAAGAAGAAGGTACATCAAACCAAGCAAACTTCATAAGAGGAAGAGGAAATGGCAGAAGTAGAGGAAGAGGCAGAAACAACAAAGAGAATGCAAGAGCTTGTTGGATATGTGGTAAGACCAATCATCTATCTCATGATTGTTGGCATAATAATCAAAACAATGGTAATTATCAGAACTTTAATCAAAGAGCAAGAGGTGGTAGATTTCAGAGAGGAAATTTCAGAGGTAGAGGTGGTAGGAATTCTTTTGGAAGAGGTGGTGGAAGAAACTTCCAAAGTCAATCCTATAATAACACCTACTACAACTATGCATCAGATCAGAAGGAGGATTCAACTCTCATTATGAATACATGTGAAACCTCACATGAGGACATGAGAGTGTTTTATATTGATTCAGGATGTAGTAATCATTTGAGTGGAAATATTGCTTTGATGACTGACTTAGATCATAATGCAATTAATCATACAGTTCAGACAGGTGATAATACAAAGCATAAGGTAAAGTCAATTGGTTCAGTCAAGGCTAAGGATGGGAGCACTCTTCTGAGTAAGGTACTTTATGTTCCCACAATTCCAAAGAATTTGATCAGTGTAGGTCAAATTGTGGAAAAAGGTTATGAGGTAAGGTTTACCAATGATGGAGTTTATGTTGAAGACCCTAGTCAAGGGTATAAACAAGTTATTGCAGGAAAGAAAGAAGGAAGGCTTTTCACATTGAAGGTACAAGGAAATGTTGGACATGCTATGTTCACATATGGAGAGCAGAAGGTGTCAGAATTGGATCTTTGGCACAAAAGACTTGGACACTTTAATGAAAGAGGTATCAAAGAAATGATTAACAATGATTCAGTGCTTGGAATGCCTAACATTGCAGGTCAACACATGACATACAGATGTGAGGCATGTCAATTAGGTAAGGCTCATAAGCAATCCTATTCCAAGCATGGATTTATGTATTCAGAAAGACTTGAATTGGTGCATACAGATGTGTGGGGTCCTTCAAAGGACTTTAGTATAAATGGTTCAAGATATTATGTCATATATGTTGATGATGCTACCAGGTGGATCACAATTTATGTGATTAAGGAAAAGTCAGAAGTGTTTAATACATTTAAACACTATCATGCATATGCAGAAAGGATTACAGGTCAAAAATTGAAGAGACTAAGGTCAGATGGAGGGGGAGAGTATTTTTCAAATGAGTTCAATGATTATTTGTGGAATGTAGGTATAAAGAGAGAAGTTACTTGCAGGTACTCTCCTCAACAAAATGGGGTAGCAGAAAGAAGAAATAGGACTCTTGTTGAGTTTGCAAGGTCCATGATGAAAGAGAAGAATTGCCCAAATTATTTGTGGGCTGAGGCTGTTAATACAGCTACATATTTGGTAAATAGATTGCCTTGTAAAGCTTTGCAGGGTATGACACCATATGAAGCTTGGTGGGGTAAGAAACCTACCTTGGATCATTGCAGAATATTTGGATGCTTGGCATATGCATATGTGCCATCTCAATTGAGGCATAAGTTGGAGCCTAAGGCAGAGAAGTATGTATTCATTGGTTATGATGATAAGCAAATGGGATACAGGTTGTGGAGTCCATCCACAAAGCAATTTATTGTATCCAAGGATGTTACATTTGATGAGCAAGGTACTTGGTATGCAGGTAAATATAATGTACATGCAGATGATGAAGAAGTAGTGGAACAAAGGAAAGGTAAAGCAAAGATTCAATTACTTGATGAAAGTGAGAGTAATGAAGTGCAGATTGAAGTTGAAGAGAGGCCAAGGTTTGATCCAGAATGTGATGAACCAGAGACCTCAAGAAGTGCAGAAGTTAGGAGATCATCTAGGCACAAATGGCAACCTACAAGGTATAGCTATGACACTTCATTCTTGACTACTAAAGATTATGCTTATTTGGTAAAAGCAGATGAAGACCCTTCTACATATGAAGAGGCCAAAGGGAAGAAGAATTGGGAAGATGCTATGCAAGAGGAGTATGATGCATTAATAGAGAATCAGACTTGGGATTTGGTTCCTAAACCTAATAGTCAGAAGATCATTGGATGTAAGTGGGTTTACAAGACTAAAAGATTTGCAGATGGAAGTGTGTCTAGGTACAAAGCTAGACTTGTTGTGAAAGGATATGCACAGACATATGGAGTGGACTATGATGAGACTTATAGTCCTGTGGCAAAGATGACAACCATCAGGACACTCATTGCAATTGCTGCTTGTAAAGGTTGGAAGTTGTCTCAATTAGATGTTAAAAATGCTTTCTTGAATGGTTACATTTCAGATGAACTCTACATGGAGCAACCAGATGGGTTCAAAGATCAAGTGAGTCCAAATTATGTATGTAAGCTCAAGAGAGCTTTGTATGGGTTGAAGCAAGCCCCAAGGGCTTGGAATTATAGGCTTGTAAAATTCTTGAATGATCTTGGATTTCAAGCATCAAAGGCAGATAGTAGCTTGCTAGTCAAAGCAAGTGAAAATGGATTCATTTATGTGTGTATTTATGTTGATGACATAATACTTACAGGAACAGATGATAAGGGGATACAAATGATCAAGAAGCAGATGGAGAAAGAGTTCAAAATCAGTGATTTGGGGAACCTATCATTCTTCTTGGGAATGGAGATCTCTTATACTCAACATGGAGTATATGTGACCCAAGAAAGGTATCTTAAAAATTTGCTAACCAAATTTAAAATGGAAGATTGCAGGGTTGCACCTACACCTTTGGAAGTGAACCATAAATTGTCTAGGTTTGGAGGAGAAGAGTTCAGAGATATGAAACTCTATCAAAGTTTGGTTGGTAGCTTGATTTATGCTACATTGACAAGGCCTGACTTGTCATATGCAGTTGGTGTGCTTTCACAATTCATGCATTGTCCTAGAAAGGAACA
>CM035431.1:57341207-57346207 GCA_020310875.1 Ceratopteris richardii | reverse complement strand
GTCAGATGGTTGAAGGAAGGACATTTTCAGAAAACTCAAAGATATGTACACATATGTACATTAGCTGACTTATACTCTTGTTTAAGTCATACACTTGTATATATTCATCTATAAATATGTTTGAAAATGTCGGGCAAGTAGAGCAGAAGAAGATTTGAGAATAGGGAGAGAGAAATTAGTGTCATTAGACACATGAAGAGTGAGTGATTTGTCCATCCTCACTGAAATGTAAATTTTTCTGAGAAATCGAGAATTTTTGCGCCCGATATTTTGCTGTCTGCTCCTTCTGTGCTTAATCTTTAGAGAAATCCTTTTGCACGTATCTATGTCCATAGCTAATCTATCTATGGCTAGAATTTGAGAAGTTAATTGTAATCAGGCTGTGAGAATTTTGTTTAGGAACATTCATATGTAAGAATGTTCTAACAGTCGAGAAATCTGGCGCACATTTCATCTTCAATGAAATGATCATTGCTCAGTCTACAGTGTAAAGTTTTACACAAATGAGGGCTTAAAATTTAAGTTGGAAGGTAAGCCATCTATGGCTAGAAGATCTTGATCAAACGGGTTCAGAGTTGGGAGAACCAGTGCTAAGAAGTTGCAGGTGTCAAAATCGCCATTGCAGAGAAGCACTTCCAGACATAGGTAAAGTATTTCACACATTTCTCAGTGTGTACTTAATCTTTTTGAGAGATTTAACTTGGCAAAGTTGCGCAACCTTAAGGCGAAGTGTTGTGCAAAGTTTTATCAAAAACTTTACAGGATTGATTAGTCAATGAGTGATTAATCTGCAGCAGACTTTTCTGAAGAAGCTGAATTTTTCAGAATAATCAATTTTCTGATAATTTGGTGAAAGTTCTCTAAGATTGGTGGAGTCTAAGGTTAATCTTGATATAGAGGTGATCTAAATTCAAGGTTAACTTGTTCTTTTGGAGATTAACACTCTCCATCAGTGGTATCAGAGCAGGTTGTGTCAAAATTGAAGTGAAGAAGACTCCGACTATTGCAGAAGTACAAATCTTTACATTTTGAAGGTGCAGAAGGGTAAAGGTTGAAGAAAGATCAAAGGAAGACATACAAAGAGCATCAAAAGGATCAGAAGGAGCAACATTCGAAGTAAAGGTACATTTGTTATCTGTAAAGGTTAAAGATTTGAAGCTACAGGTGAAGTAAAGATGGGAGATAGTCTCCAAATTGAAAAGTTGGATAGAGAGAACTATCCTGCATGGTCTATGAGGATGGAAGCTCACCTTATGAGCAAAGATCTGATAGGATACATCACAGGAGATGAAGAAAAGCCAGAATTCAGAGATCCTAGTGTTCCAACTAGGGAGGAGCTTGCAGACTTGAAGAATTGGATGAAGAAGGATGCTCAAGCAAGAAGCATCATCTACATGGCAGTCAATGACTATTTGCTTCCTCACATTAGAGGACTTGAAAGTGCTTGTGACATTTGGAATGCTTTGGAAGAGCATTTCCAAAATACAACTAAATCAAGGAAGGCTTCACTATGGGCAGAGTTTACTACCTTCAAGAAGAAGGCCTCACAATCAATTTCTGACTATGTGACAAAAATGAAGGACATTGCAGATTCTTTAGGTGCAGTTGATGAAGATATTGAAGAAGACAAATTGGTAAGACAAATACTCACAGGACTAAGAGGAGATGAGAAGTGGAAGCCTTTCATTTTATCTACAGAACTTTCATTAGATCACTTTACTCCTGATTTGAATCAATTGTTAGGTCATATGCTAACTTTTGAGAATGATATCAAAGGAGATGTTGATAAGAGTGCAGGTCATGCAATGTATTCTAAAGACAAGAAGAAAGCCAACAAAGGGAAGCAACAATCAGGTGAAGAAGAAGGTACATCAAACCAAGCAAACTTCATAAGAGGAAGAGGAAATGGCAGAAGTAGAGGAAGAGGCAGAAACAACAAAGATAATGTAAGAGCTTGTTGGATATGTGGTAAGACCAATCATCTATCTCATGATTGTTGGCATAATAATCAAAACAATGGTAATTATCAGAACTTTAATCAAAGAGCAAGAGGTGGTAGATTTCAGAGAGGAAACTTCAGAGGTAGAGGTGGTAGGAATTCTTTTGGAAGAGGTGGAGGAAGAAGCTTCCAAAATCAATCCTATAATAACACCTACTACAACTATGCATCAGATCAGAAGGAGGACTCGACTCTCATTATGAATACATGTGAAACCTCACATGAGGACATGAGAGTGTTCTATATTGATTCAGGATGTAGTAATCATTTGAGTGGAAATATTGCTTTGATGACTGACCTAGATCATAATGCAATTAATCATACAGTTCAAACAGGTGATAATACAAAGCATAAGGTAAAGTCAATTGGTTCAGTCAAAGCTAAGGATGGGAGTACTCTTCTGAGTAAGGTTCTTTATGTTCCCACAATCCCAAAGAATTTGATCAGTGTAGGTCAAATTGTGGAAAAAGGTTATGAGGTAAGGTTTACCAATGATGGAGTTTATGTGGAAGACCCTAGTCAAGGGTATAAACAAGTTATTGCAGGAAAGAAAGAAGGAAGGCTTTTCACATTGAAGGTACAAGGAAATGTTGGACATGCTATGTTCACATATGGAGAGCAGAAGGTGTCAGAATTGGATCTTTGGCACAAAAGACTTGGACACTTTAATGAAAGAGGTATCAAAGAAATGATTAACAATGATTCAGTGTTTGGAATGCCTAACATTGCAGGTCAACACATGACATACAGATGTGAGGCATGTCAATTAGGTAAGGCTCATAAGCAATCCTATTCCAAGCATGGATTTATGTACTCAGAAAGACTTGAATTGGTGCATACAGATGTGTGGGGTCCTTCAAAGGACTTTAGTATAAATGGTTCAAGATATTATGTCATATATGTTGATGATGCTACCAGGTGGATCACAATTTATGTGATTAAGGAAAAGTCAGAAGTGTTTAATACATTTAAACACTATCATGCATATGCAGAAAGGATTACAGGTCAAAAATTGAAGAGACTAAGGTCAGATGGAGGGGGAGAGTATTTTTCAAATGAGTTCAATGATTATTTGTGGAATGCAGGTATAAAGAGAGAAGTTACTTGCAAGTACTCTCCTCAACAAAATGGGGTAGCAGAAAGAAGAAATAGGACTCTTGTTGAGTTTGCAAGGTCCATGATGAAAGAGAAGAATTGCCCAAATTATTTGTGGGCTGAGGCTGTTAATACAGCTACATATTTGGTTAATAGATTGCCTTGTAAAGCTTTGCAGGGTATGACACCATATGAAGCTTGGTGGGGTAAGAAACCTACCTTGGATCATTGCAGAATATTTGGATGCTTGGCATATGCATATGTGCCATCTCAATTGAGGCATAAGTTGGAGCCTAAGGCAGAGAAGTATGTATTCATTGGTTATGATGATAAGCAAATGGGATACAGGTTGTGGAGTCCATCCACAAAGCAATTTATTGTATCCAAAGATGTTACATTTGATGAGCAAGGTACTTGGTATGCAGGTAAATATAATGTACATGCAGATGATGAAGAAGTGGTGGATCAAAGGAAAGGTAAAGCAAAGATTCAGTTACTTGATGAAAGTGAGAGTAATGAAGTGCAGGTTGAAGTTGAAGAGAGGCCAAGGTTTGATCCAGAATGTGATGAACCAGAGACCTCAAGAAGTGCAGAAGTTAGGAGATCATCTAGGCACAAATGGCAACCTACAAGGTATAGCTATGACACTTCATTCTTGACTACTAAAGATTATGCTTATTTGGTAAAAGCAGATGAAGACCCTTCTACATATGAAGAAGCCAAAGGGAAGAAGAATTGGGAAGATGCTATGCAAGAGGAGTATGATGCATTGATAGAGAATCAAACATGGGATTTGGTTCCTAAATCTAATAGTCAAAAGATTATTGGATGTAAGAGGGTTTACAAAACAAAGAGATTTGCAGATGGAAGTGTGTCTAGGTACAAAGCTAGACTTGTTGTGAAAGGGTATGCACAGACATATGGAGTGGACTATGATGAGACTTATAGTCCTGTGGCAAAGATGACAACCATCAGGACACTCATTGCAATTGCTGCTTGCAAAGGTTGGAAGTTGTCTCAATTAGATGTTAAAAATGCTTTCTTAAATGGTTACATTTCAGATGAAGTCTACATGGAGCAACCAGATGGGTTCAAAGATCAAGTGAGTCCAAATTATGTGTGTAAGCTCAAAAGAGCTTTGTATGGGTTGAAGCAAGCCCCAAGGGCTTGGAATTATAGGCTTGTGAAATTCTTGAATGATCTTGGTTTTCAAGCATCAAAGGCAGATAGTAGCTTGCTAGTCAAAGCAAGTGAAGATGGGTTCATTTATGTGTGTATTTATGTTGATGACATAATACTTACAGGAACAGATGATAAGGGGATACAAATGATCAAAAAGCGGATGGAGAAAGAGTTCAAAATCAGTGATTTGGGGAACCTATCATTCTTCTTGGGAATGGAGATCTCTTATACTCAACATGGAGTATATGTGACCCAAGAAAGGTATCTTAAAAATTTGCTAACCAAATTTAAAATGGAAGATTGCAGGGCTGCACCTACACCTTTGGAAGTGAACCATAAATTGTCTAGGTTTGGAGGAGAAGAGTTCAGAGATATGAAACTCTATCAAAGTTTGGTTGGTAGCTTGATTTATGCTACATTGACAAGGCCTGACTTATCATATGCAGTTGGTGTGCTTTCACAATTCATGCATTGTCCTAGAAAGGAACATTGGATTGCAGGACAAAGAGTACTTAGGTACATCAAGGGTACACTCAAAGAAGGGTTGTACTATGGTTTTACTTCAGATACAAGAATCAAGATATATAGTGATGCAGATTGGGCAGGTAATGTGGATGATAGAAGATCAACACATGGATACTTATGCTATGTAGGAGACAAATTGATTTCATGGTGTTCCAAGAAGCAACATACAGTTGCTTTGTCATCTACAGAGGCAGAATAT
>CM035431.1:57331207-57336207 GCA_020310875.1 Ceratopteris richardii | reverse complement strand
TGTAACAGGTGAAGAAGAGAAGCCAGTATTCGAAGATGAAAGCCGACCAAAGAAAGAAGAACTTGATGCTTTAAAGCATTGGCAGAAGAAGGATGCAAGTGCAAAAGCCTACATCTACAATACAATCTCAGATCATTTGCTACCACACATCAGAGGATTGGAATCATCAGAAGATATATGGAATGCATTGGAATATCATTTCCAAAGCACTACTAAAGCACGGAAAGCAAGTCTATGGTCAGAGTTTACAACATTCAAGAAGAAGCCAAGTCAAACCATTAGTGATTATGTCACTAAGATGAAGGATCTAGCAGATAGTCTTGGATCCATAGATGAAGATGTTGAAGATCACAGATTGATTGCTCAACTACTTGCAGGCTTGAGAGGGGATGAAAGGTGGAAACCTTTTGTCTTATCAACAGAACTTTCATTAAATCATTATGTTCCAGATTTGAACCAGTTGCTTGGTTTGATGCTCACATATGAGCAAGACTTGAAGGGAGATGGAGATAAAGGTCAAAGTTCTGCAATGTACATGAAGAATAAGAAGAAAGGAGATAAAGGTAAAGCAAAGGATGAAGAGGAGTCTAATTCTCAAGCTTATTATGCAAGAGGTAAAGGCACAGGCAGAGGAAGAGCAAGAGGTTTTGGAAGAGGAAGAGGTAATCAAAATAACAACAAAAAGGCTTGCTGGATCTGTGGATTGAGTAATCATTTGGCTCATGACTGTTGGCACAACCAACAAGGATCAAACCAGAATCAAAACAACAGTAGCAGAGGTCGAGGTGGAAGATATCAAAGTAATTTTCAAAGAGGTAGACAAAGTCAAAGAGGAGGCTATGGTAGAGGTGGAGGAAGAAGTTGGGGACAGAATCAATCCTACAACACCACCTACTACAACTATGCAAATGACACACAGAATGAAAGTCATACATCATTGATGATGAATTCAATCAGCACATCAGACAAAGAAGATCTAAAGGTATTTTACATTGACTCTGGATGTTCTAATCATTTGTCAGGAAACATAGAATTGATGTCAGATTTGGAAAAAGGCATTTCTAGTCACATAGTTCAAACTGGTGATAATACAAGACATAGTGTACATTCAATTGGAAAAGTGAAATGCAAGAGTGGAGCAGATTTGCTAACCAATGTTTTGTATGTTCCTACAATACCTAAAAACTTGATTAGTGTGGGACAGATAGTTGAAAAAGGTTTTCAAGTCAGGTTTACAAATGAAGGAGTATTTGTTGAAGATCCAGAGAATGGATATAATCAGATTGTCTTTGGTAAGAAAGAAGGTAGACTCTTTACTTTAAGAGTGCAAGGGAACATTGGTCAAGCTTTGCTCACACATGGTGAAGCAGTGATTACAGAACTTGATCTCTGGCATAAGAGATTAGGTCATTTCAATGAAAGAGGAATTAAAGCTATGGTTGCTAATCAGTCTGTACTAGGATTACCAAATGTGCAAAGTCAACATATGGTTTATAAATGTGAAGCATGTCAAATGGGTAAAGCACACAGGTTACCATTTCAAAAGAAAGGTTTCAAACATGATGGAGTACTTGAGCTCATTCATACAGATGTATGGGGACCAACAAAAGAAGGATCTATCAGTGGCTCAAGGTACTATGTTCTTTTCATTGATGATGCTACAAGATGGATAACATTATATGTTTTGAAGGAAAGATCAGAAGTGTTTGGAGCTTTCAAGCATTTTCATGCATATGCAGAGAGAGTCACAGGTCAAAAGCTTAAGAGACTGAGGTCTGATGGAGGGGGAGAATATTTCTCCCAAGAGTTCAATGATTATCTTTGGAATGCAGGTATTAAGAGAGAAATAACTTGCAGGTATACACCACAACAAAATGGTGTAGCAGAAAGAAGGAACAGGACTTTGGTTGAGTTTGCTAGAGCTATGCTAAAGGAGAAGAACTGTCCAAATTATCTTTGGGCTGAGGCTATAAATACAACCACATATCTTGTGAATAGATTACCATGTGCAGCTCTGAATGGAATGACTCCATATGAAGCTTGGTGGGGTAAGAAACCAACACTAGATCATTGTAGAGTGTTTGGATCAATTGCATATGCTTATGTGCCACACAACTTAGGCATAAACTTGAACCAAAGGCAGAAAAATATGTGTTCATTGGTTATGATGAAAAGCAGATGGGTTACAGATTGTGGAATCCTCTAACCAAACAATTTATTGTTTCTAGAGATGTTACATTTGATGAACAGAAAAGTTGGTATGCAGATCAAAGTCATACAGCTGAAGAATTTGAAGAAGAGGTAAGAAGATGTGAGAAAGGAAAATCAATTGTGCAGGTGAATAGAGATGAAGACTATATGCAAGCAAGTACATCCACAAGTGGATTAACAAGAAGAAATGAAGAAGCTCCTATATTTGATGAAGAAGTGTATCCAGACACATATGAAGAATGTGAACCAAGAAGGTCAAGCAGGACTAGAAGACAACCAGAAAGGTATTCTTATGATACTTCTTACATAACTCAGAAGAACTATGCATATATGGTCAAAGATGACGAAGAACCTCAGAACTATGATGAAGCTAAAGGTAAAAAGCAATGGGAAGAAGCAATGAAGGAAGAGTTCAATGCACTGGAGGAGAACAAGACATGGGAACTTGTTCCTAAACCAAATGGTAAGAAAGTAATTGGAAATAAATGGGTTTATAAAGTGAAGAAGCTTGCAGATGGAAGTATAGCCAGATACAAAGCTAGATTGGTGGTGAAAGGCTATGCCCAGACCTATGGCATAGATTATGATGAGACATTCAGTCCTGTAGCTAAGATGTCAACTATAAGGACAATCATTGCTATTGCAGCTTCAAAAGGATGGACCCTAAGTCAATTGGATATAAAAAATGCATTCTTGAATGGATACATATCAGATGAGGTATACATGGAACAACCTCAAGGGTTTATAGATTCCAGGTATCCAAATTTTGTTTGCAGGTTGAGAAGAGCATTGTATGGATTGAAGCAAGCTCCAAGAGCTTGGAACTATAGACTGGTGAAGTATCTTAATGATCTTGGATATCAAAGTTCAAAAGCAGATTCAAGTCTACTTATCAAAAGAACAGAGGAAGGTACAATCTACATTTGTATTTATGTAGATGACATTATAATCACAGGTACTTCAGATGAAGGAATCAAGGAGGTAAAGAGATTACTTGAGAAAGAGTTTAAGATCAGTGACCTAGGAAAGTTATCATACTTTCTTGGAATGGAAGTTACTTATACAGATCATGGCATATATGTATCACAAGAAAGGTATCTTCTGAACTTGTTGAAGAAGTTTGATATGGAAAATTGCAGAGAAGCTTCAACTCCACTTGAAGTTAATCACAAACTCAGTAAATATGATGGTGCAGACTACAAAGATATGAGGAAGTATCAATCTCTTGTGGGTAGTTTGATTTATGCTACACTAACAAGACCTGATCTTAGTTATGCAGTGTGAGTTTTGTCACAATTCATGCATTGTCCAAAGGACCCACATTGGATTGCAGGTCAAAGAGTTCTCAGATATATCAAAGGAACTATAAAGGAAGGATTATATTATCCTTTTACATCAGATTTGAAGTTGAGAGCCTACAGTGACTCAGACTGGGCAGGTAATCAAGATGACAGGAGATCAACTCATGGTTACATGATATACATTGGTGATAAGCTTGTAAGTTGGTGTTCCAAGAAACAACATACAGTAGCATTATCATCAACTGAAGCAGAGTACAAAGGACTTGTGGAAGCAGCTAAGGAAGTCATATGGATGCAGACATTGTTCAAGAGCTTAGGCATTGATCAAGGTACACCTACAATACATGGAGATAATATGAGTTCACTTTATCTTGCAGCAAATCCAGTATTTCATGCAAGGACAAAGCACATAGAGATACAGTATCATTTTCTCAGAGAAAAGGTAATGGAGAAGGAGATTGAAGTGGAATACATTTCTACTAAAGATCAGTTAGCAGACATAATGACAAAGAGCTTGGATGGTGTGAAGACCAGCAGATTCAAAAGCATGGCAGGAGTAAAAGAAAAGAAGAAGATATGAAGAAACAGTGAATGTCAATTAGTGATTGAGGGGGAGCTGTTGGAGAAACAATCACTAATTGGACATATATTTAAAGTTCAAATCTTAGGAAGAAAACCCCATGCCTATGTGAAGGGACAAATTCACAAGTGTATCATACTTGTAAAGTTAGTTCACTTTAGTTCTAGAAGTTTTTTAAAAATCACGGGAATGAGAAAATCTATATAAGTTAGTTAGTATTAACTGACGCGAAGAGAAGAAGAAGGAGGAAGACAATGAGAAAGTGAGAAGAACTCATTTTTGTATGACTGAGTATAGTCGGGCTTCTCTGAGTGAGAAAGCATCTGTAAAACTTTTGAGTTTTTATAGTTATGAGAAGAACTGAGTAAAGTTCTGTGTATGAGCCTCTCTCCATCATCTCCATGATTACCTACTGTGTGATGAATTCAAAAGTTCAAGTTTTCTGAGCAATTCGATGCCTGGCATCGAATCTTGGCTCAAAAGTCATTTTTTCATTCTCTGTGTGTTAACTGTTGTTGAATCTTCTAAAAATATGAAGTTTGTGGAGCAACTCGATGCCTGGCATCGAGTTTGAGCATAAAGTCGATGCCTGGCATCGACTTCTAGCATACAAGTGGTCTTCTTCATGTGTGTGTAAAAGAGAGTATTTCTGGTGCAGAAAAAGGGCCTAAAAAAGCTCAAAGTCGATGCCCGGCATCGACTTGGACTGAAATTCGATGCCAGGCATCGAATTTTTTATTTTTGGACATCAGGAATACTAAAAGAGGAAAGATTTCTAGTTTTGGAAGGTCATACAGGGTCATCTTGTGAGGGCCATAACTTGAGTTCTAGAGCTCCGTTTGATGCATATGATAGCTTGTTGGAAAGCTCTACTCTTCTAGTTTCAGCCTATAAAGTTTCATGAAGAA